>CAUYON010049034.1:0-20566 GCA_963573935.1 Arctocebus calabarensis
TTAAAATTATATATTGCTTTGGGTAATATAGACATTTTAACAATGTTGATTCTTCCCAGCCATGAGCATGGAAGATTTTTCCATTTGTTAACATTTTCAGCTATTTCTTTTCTTAAAGTTTCATAGTTCTCTTTATAGAGAAAACAGTATTTCTAACAATTATTCCCTCCAAAACTCTCCATTTATTTGGATCTCTTTATAAGTATTTTTTGCAGTATTTATGAAGAGTTTTTATTTCAATAACTTTAGCTTTTAAATTGTGCAAAGATTTAAATGATATTGTTGTGCCCAGACCAATCCCCAAAGACCATCATGGAGCCGAGTCTGATGTAAAAGCAAAAGAACCTTTATTCAAACTCGATTTTGGCCCCTCAGTCCAGCTGAGAGCCCTGAATGCCAGGCAGGCAGTTCTTTTATACTGTTTTTCTTGCATGTTTTTCTAGCAGGGCAAGCTAGCGTAATACAGAAGACAATCATAGCAGTTAAAGCAGGAATGCAGGGTGGGGGGTTACATATTTGTTCATAAATCACAAGATATATCATAAGTTCATTACTGTATGGGTCACAAGTACATCATTCAAACATAGTTCAGGGGTGCAAAGTACGGCCATAAAGGTTGGGTAAGTCTCCAAGGAACTCAGGACGTTCCATCAGGGGGTGTTGCACCACAGGTTTCAACATATCTCTCCCTTTCCAGAATATTTTCCTCCACCCCTGTGGGGGATAGAGCTATTACACACAACACTTCCCCCTTGATGGGTGAAAGGTCAGTTATATTCTTTAACTCTGCAGCTTAGGGAAACAGCAGCAGCAGCGATAAGGGTCTTAGTTATTACACTTTCACCATGGCTCACTCAATATTTATGTTACTATGGTACAAATAAAATTCTAATTGATTTCTAAAATATGCCTTACATATAACAAATATTAACTTTTTAATTATTTAATAATAAATTTGTATATTAATTTTTTCAAGTAGATAATCACAGTCTCTAAATAATCAGTTTTTTTATTTATAATGCCTGATTTTTACTTTCTTCCTTTCCTTGTCTTTTTTATTTTTTTGTCCTATTTTCTACCTAGTTCTTTCTGGGCAGTATTAAGTAAATAGAAGTTGGGCTGTTGTACACATCTGTTTCCTTCCTGATATTAAAAAAATCCTTTGTGCATTAATTAAGACTTGAACAATGTTTATACTAACACTTTAAATAAATAAGAAAAAGTATTTATATTTTAAGGTAAGTTGGGTTTTTTTTGTAAATCATTGTTGATATTTTGTGGATAGTTTTCAATCTCTTTCAATAATTATGTATATTTTTCTTTAATCTTTTCATTTGGTAAATTATGCATATCTGAGAAAAATGTAACTCAGGTATGATAAATTTTTATGTGCATTTATGGACTTTATTTAAAAATGTCATTCTTTTTATTTTTAGAATAGTTGATATCCTTTATTTACAGTAGGTAACTTATCTATATTTTTCCTATAAATTTTTAGCACTAAAAACTTTAAGACAGAGGGTGGTGCCTGTGGCTCAAAGGAGGAGGGTGCTGGCCCCATATACCAGAGTTGGCAGGTTCAAACCTGGTCCTGGCCAAAAACTGCCAAAAGAAAAAAAAAATTAAGACAGAAACAATGAATTCAGTGTTTCTGATTATTTCTAAGAAAAAATGTGATAAATGTATTACATATCACCTTAGAATAAATGTTACAATGTTAGCTTCAAAATTATTCTTTAGATATGTTTTGTTTGGTCTGATTATTATTTGAGAATTCCAGAAATATTTTTATCAATCTAGAGATTATCATATAAATTTAGTCAAGAAAAACACAGAATGTCTTTATTCTGTCCACTGTCTCTGGTTTAGATTCATCCTACTTACTCAATTTTTATAACATTCTCAGAACATATAGCTACTATCATGAATCTCTCGTCTCTGACTCCCCCTGCTAGCCTGAATAAACAAAGAATTGAAGTCATGTTTTTAAAATAACATGACAAGAACACTTAGGAGCATGGTGATGAACTAGAAACATCTCCTTACTAGCCACTAGCAGCAAGGCAAGGGATAAAAATCTCCAACCACCTTCAGCTGGGGAAACCTACCCAGGGACATCTCTCTGGGGGCGTAGGGAAGCAGTGATGAACCACAGGAGACAGAAAGGGCATCTGGAGCTGAGGAAAACTAGCACAGAGGATGAGTGCTTGGGAATAGGTGGGGACCGGTCGGCCAACCTGCCCATGGAAGACTGGGGACAGAAGAAGCTGTCCTGCAGTCTTTTGATTTTGGGCTGAACTGCTCTTTGGAGTTGCCTTAGAAGGCTTAATCAGTGGGTGGACTATAATAGTGTCCAGAAGCCAGTATTGAATACCAAGAAGGGTGGGTCTTCTATTGGCTTGGCAGCTAGCTGGGCATCACCACTGTGGGAAGGCTGTGTGCAGAAATGGTCACCTCAGTCCTAGTGCACAGCTGGTTCTGGTGTGCCTGCTGAACTCAGGCATTGACACTTGGGGTTAGCTGAGAACCTCAGGAATTGTTAGCAGGTGACTTGGTGTGCCATACCTCCTAAGAAATCTACCAGAGATTTGGAACCTCCAATCCTTAGGGAACTGAGTGCTGATGAAGCAATCAGGCCCTGAATGAGGACAACTAAGTCAGGAAGACAAAACTTGAAATCCTCTGCAACTAGAGAAGGTCTTGCAGGCCTAATTTTTCACAGCAAAACGATGTATGTTTTTTGTCTGCTAATTCCATAGTACCACTTGGTGTCCAGGCAATATATTTCATGCTGTCTATATATACATAAATACAGTTATACACACACACACATATTTGATTTTTTTATTTGTTGTATTTTTATTATTTCATTTTTACTTTTTTTAATGGCAAAGACTCAATTTTTGTTATGGTTTTTCACCCCCTTTAATTCTTTCTCTCTCTCTTTTTTTACTGCTCTCCTTTTTTCTCTCTTTGATAGAGATTTTCCAACTTCTCTAGACTTTCCCAAATAAACTTCTCATACAATAACAAAGTTATCCCTTTTTCCTTTATTTATCTTATAAAATTGTAGCTTTAATTTTCTTTATCTATTTTTATGTTTTTTTTCTTTTTCTGAGTGCTTGGTATCATGGGATTGATCTGGTTCAAGGAGACTATGAGCTCACATTCTAGGATATCCTTCTAGCTTTCACCTTTGTAAAGACAGTATTGACAGATTCCTCTTGTGACATACTGCTAAGTTTTTAATTTTGTTTGTTTGTTTTTATTCTTTTCATATTTGATGGAAGTGTGATTCTCACTTTTGCCCAAGCTGGTAAAGAGCTACTGACTTCCGGAGACTCACCCAACTCACCCCCCTTCAAAGTCCTAGAATTGTGGCTTTGGCTATAGCATTCTGCCAAACAGCACCATTTCTCCTGTTGATCTCTTTTTCTTCTTTCATACCTTTTCTTTTTTTCTCTCTTTCTCTTCTTTCTCCTTTCACATTCTTTACCCTTCTCTTCCTTTTGCCTTTATACTGAAAAGTTATTTCAGCACTTAATCTCTGAGACACAGTAATTTTAAGTAAAGTAAGTAGTGAAAAGGTAAATGTAGGGGAAGAAGTGAACAAGAAGGAAACACAACTAGAGAACAGAAAAATTCTGCCAACATTGAAAACCAAAACAGAGCAACATCTCCAAGCGACCATGGAGAGAGTTCCACCAATAAACAATTAATTGAATGACAGAAAATGAATTTAAAATATGGATAGCAAGATAACAAGGGGAATTGATGAGAAAGCAGAGAAACAGAACCAAAAAAAGAATGAAAGATATGAAAAATATAGAAAGGATATGGCAGAATTTGAGGACTTGAAGGAGTCAATCAGGGAACTTAAAGATGCAGTAGAAAGTATCAATTAAAGATTAGAAAATGGTTAGGAAATAATTTCAGAGATAAAGAATAATGCCCTTGAGCTAACACTGGTAGTTAAAGAAGAAGAATAGAGAGAAAGCAGAAAATTCAGTCAGAGAATTATTGGACTTCACAAAGCATTAAAACATACGAATTACAGGGATCCCTAAAGGTGAAGAATGTCCCAAAGGAATGGAAGAACTACTTCCATATTATAAATGAAAACTTCCAAAATTTCACGGAGGATTCCAAAACAGTGCTTTTGGAGAGATATTGAAACATAGGTCATGCCAACACAAGCAGAGCATATCCAAGACACACTGCAATGAACTTCTCCAAAGTCAAGACAAAAGAGAAAATTCTTCAAGCAGCCAGGAGTAAGTGTAAACTGTAAACTATAGGGCAGGTCTATCAGGGTATCAGCAGACTTTTCAGCTGAAACTTTCCAAGACAGAAGAGAATAGTCATCTACTGTTAACCTTATTAAACAAAACAATTTTCAGCCCAGAATTCTAGATCCTGCTAACATAAGCTTCAAAATCAATAGAGAAATCAAATCTTTTATTGATATGCAAACATTGAAGAAATTCACCAAAACAAGACCAACTCTACAGGAAATAATTAGACCTATTCTACACCAACAATCATAATGGTCCACTAGCAAAGTTACCATACAGAAACTAAAGAACAAAACCTAGCTTCCACAATGGCACAGAGGATAAAACTAAGCAATGACACTGACAGAATAAGATGAATAGAACTCCACCACCAGCACACTTACCAATTATCTCAGTAAATGTTAATGGCTTGAATTTTCCACTTAAGAGGCACAGGCTGTCCAACTGGATAAAAAAGCATGGCCCATCCATGCTGTCTCCAGGGAATGTCCTTAACCTTGAAAGATAAATGAAGATTCAGGGTAAAGGGTTGGAAAACAGTATTCCAGGTGAATGGAAATTATGAGAAAGGAGGGATTGCAATCTTATTTTCAGAAACAAGTGCATTTAAAACAACTAAAATTAAAAAAGACAAAGATGGTCACATCATTATGGTCTAGGAACAAGCAACTAGAGGGCATTTCAATTGTAAATATTTATTCACCCAACTTCAATGTTCTTAGATTTATGAAAGAGACCTTGATTGATCTGAGTAATATGATAATCCATAATACCATAATAGCCAGGACTTAAAACCCCTCTGGAAGAACTGAACAGATCTTTTACACAGAAACTAAACAAAGATACAAGGTAATTAAAAGAGACATTAGAACAAACCGAGCTTAATAGACATATACAGCTCACACTACCCCAAAGCTAAAGATATATGTTCTTTCTCGTCAGCCCATGAATCATACTGTAAAATAGATCCATATCCTAGAATATAAATCAAACCAAGAGATGAAACCAGCCTCTTATTGCTATCTGACATTCAAATTGACTTTGTCATCTCCACAACAGAATTAAACCAAATTGTCTCTAACAATTGTCTCCAACAATTGTTGCTAACCCCAACAATTGTCTCCTATTCCAAAGCAATAATAAGTGGTGACAAGATGAGCGGAAGCAACATTTCTAAGTATGAGGTAATCTCTTTTCAAAATGCAGCAATCTGTTGTTTAAATGAGGAATGTAACTATAATCTACGTTCAACATACAATGATAGGTCAATAATTCAGCAGGGTAAAGGAATAGCAGAGAATTTACTATTTTTAATTTAAATTATACTCTTTGGCATAGGTTCACTAAGGGTTTTCTTTGGGGTAAAGAAGGGCCTACATTTGCTTTCTAAATAGAGTTAACTAAGGCCTTCTCTTTTTGGCTATGGGTCTCCAAAAACTGATCTGAGATAAGAAGAGGGGTGGATTTCTCCTCAGGAAGCTATTCAGACTTTTCTGTCTACTACCTAAATGTCCTATTATGGGGGGGTTGGAAGAAGCTTGAGGACCAAGCAATTGTAATCACCAGTTAACAAATCTTCCTCTGGCCATATATCTCTTGACAACCACACAACCAAAGAAAACCTGTGGACAGTGTTTTGTTTTGTTTTTTGCCTATTTTTTTTTGTTTGTATTGCTTTGTTTTGTTACCTATGCAGACCAAATACTTCTGCTGCTTCATTAAAGAAATACAGTTCAAAAATTAAACTTAAGCATTTCTTTTTTTCATCTCATATCCCAATCTTAAACACTTCAGTTTCCCATCATCATTCTAAATTTTGCTTAAAACACAGGTATACAGATCTGTGAGGATCTGATTATCTTCAGAACATGAATTTCAGAAATTTTGGTTCTTTGTTTGTGAGCATAAAACACACCATTTCCCAAAAGCACCATAATATTCCTTCCTTTTTTTCTTCAGAATAAGCTAGTCTGTAAAAAGCCTGAAACTTTTCTGTTAACATCTATTTAAAGGTGAAAACCGGTAACCAATGGTTGAAAACAAATTTATGAAGAAGCAATCCAAATCTTTATATTCTGTAGATGCAGAATCTTGATATAATGTTTCACAAATTAAAACTGCAAATGTACCAACCTTAACTCATTCAGTAAATTCTGTAATTTATAATTCATCATTTCTAACTCCCTAGTTTTAAGTAAACCTGTATGTTGAACAGAACTTGAGTGAAAGAAGACATAAATTAAACTAACTTAAAAGACAATTTATTGATTGTCATAAATTTGAAAACTGAGGATAGAGTACCTTTAAACAAGGCACTCCAAATTGTGCTAGTACATTGTTTTCCCTCCCTCCTTCTCATTTTTCTCCTCTCTCTCCTCCTTCCTTCCCTTTCTCCCTGCACTACACACACACACACACCCTTTATAACAAGGAAGGAGGAAGTCAAGTGTTTGATAGCCCTAAGAGGACCCACGGATTAGAAGAATAAATAGCAACAGAAGAATGTTGTCAAAACAAAAACAGGGTCCGCTGAGCAAGATACTGCCTTAGATACTTGATGTGAGTGAAAGGGGTAAGAGGGGCAGTTAACCAATTGAAAGATACTCATGGCACATCCTTTCTTTGAGGCATATAATAGCTGAAATTTTGTTAGGAAGATATGAGAAATTCACAAATATTTGTAATACAAAGTAAAATACAGTAAGGCTGTGATGAGATGTTTGTAGCTGACCTTTGAAAAGTAGTAGGTTGCAAAGGTTTCTCCTGGTTCCTTCAGGCTCAAGGCTATCTCCGTAGCATTTGTTGTATTTATTTCCTCTCTTGTATATTTCATTTCCTTCTGTGCATATTTCACTCTAGCTAGCACTGTAATTTTTTATTCACTTGTATGACCACAAACACAAGGGAAGCAACATTTATTGAAGGATTAGAGCAATGAATTGAAATATTACCTATTTAGAATCCTTCCTCTAGCTCCTACCCCTGACTATTTCAGAATTCCATTCTTTCTTCTCTTATGAGATAGTGGAAATATTTAAGTATATCCTTGTAATGTTGCTCTGTGTCAGTCATGTTTTGGTCAGAGAAGCCGAGCTCCCATAACTATTGTAGGACTGAGAGGATTTTTTATGGTAATTAGACTTTATACAATATTGAAGAATCTGAGGAAGTGAAGGCATGGAAGGATGTCATACTATCAAGAAAAAAGTCAATTACTGACCACGGGAAATCAAATCAGAGCTTGCAGGAAAAATTTGACAAGTGAATGTCAGATCACTGATGTGAAACTACGATGGGGGAGCTCAAGATGAAGGCTATTGGGAATTATTTCCTCTGTAAATTTGTGCTCTGTACCCAAGCACCTGGTAGTAAGAGGTCCTGGGATGCTTTTTATTAGCAGAGACAACAGTTAAAAAGATAAGCCAGATAAAAAGCAAAGAGGATGAGCTGAGACCATATGGGTAAATTTGTGTCCATCCAGCTGCATATCTTATCATTGTAGCCAAATACAGCTTCCAAATGAAGCCATATCACAACCATATTTCAACCCCATAGGATTTTTAGTATACCTCGCATAACTAAAAACATGTTAACCTTTGCCCCAAAGAGAATATATGGTAACTTATGTGTTAAGTTAGTCGCAGTGGTATAATGTTTAGTTCCACTCAAGCTGATTCATTCTGTCTTTGAAATATAGGAAAGAGAAGATTAACATAAGAAATATAAGATATATATCAAGAGTGAGAAAGGAAAATGATATACATGCGTCTATATATTCCTATAAATACAAGGAAAGCATACAAATACTGTTGCTTTTATTTTTATAACTGATCAGGTGGATCATTCATTTTCTATCCTGGTATAAAAAATCAGCACGAATTCATTCAATAGTGTAAAACAACTCCCATTTTTTATCTCATAATTGTATCATTCAGATATTGGGCATAGATAGGATAACTGAGTTCTCTTCGAGTTGTTATGTAATATGATCTACTCATCATGAATTTGGTGTAGCCTGACCTACGAGGTCATAAAACGGGGTTTAAAAAGCATCATTCTATCATTGAGTGGAAAGGATACATACGAGATTGTCTCTGGCTGTTTTCTCAAGGCACTCACAAGTTGCATGAACCTGAGACTCCACTTCCTATGTGTGCTTCTCCCGCGATGTTACTGCATCTGTCTCAGTCATAGATTTGGGCTGGCTCTTGAGATGTTCACTGTGAACAGTTGGTCAATGAAGAGGTGCTCACTATGAGCAGGGTTCACTATCAACAGTGGGACTGATTTATAGAGAATTCCAATCAATATGCTGGCAGTATACCAAAATGGACAGCAGGACTATTGCAGTCTTGGTCAGGTTTTGTAGTACTGACAGGGCTGAAAGGAATCATCCCAGTGGAGAGAATTCAGAGCAGTGTACATACTTAGAGGCTTGGACAGAACATGTTGAAAATTGGTGCTGAGTGATTCTTGAAAAGAGATATAAATGTGACTGTATATGTTTAACATGTATTTATATATGTATATAAAATATGGTTCCATATATACATATCTATATCTATGCCTTTATTTGTATGTAATGTTTTTATTTCTTTGACCTAAAAAAAATAGCATTGGCTAAAGGTATAGAAATAATGTAAGGCAGGGAGGGTAAATTTCAAGGAGAACTAGCGTCCCTTTAAAGCATTTACCTCATCGATGATTATTAGTATTTCTGCAAGCAGTTAGAAAATTTACCTACTCAAACAGGGAAGGAAGGCTGTTTAGAGTGGCAGAAGACTCTCAGGAAAAACTTATAATTAAAATTTTCTTGACTCAGCGAGTAGGGCACCGGCCCCATATACTGAGGGCTGTGGGTTCAAACCTGGCCCTGGCTGAACTGCATCAACAAATAGCTGAGTTTTGTGGCGGGCACCTGTAGTATGAGCTACTCGGGAGGCTGAGGCAAGAGAATTGCCTAAGCTCAAGATTTGAAGATTGCTGTGAGCTGTGACTTTACAGCACTCTACCGAGGGTGATAGAGTGAGACTCTGTCTCTACAAAAATAAATAAATAAATAAATAAATAAATAAATAAATAAATAAATATTTCCTATTTATAAGATCCTGCCTGTATACCCCTACCCAATTTTTCAAAGTACTGTTCTTTACCAATCATTGCCCTGATTTTAATATAAGGGAAATTGCCATGCTATGAATCTAATTTGGTTTATAATTCTGCTAGTAAAACATATTCATGTAAAGTTTCAGCCACTTCTGTTTAAACCTCTGAGTTATATTTAAGGCAAAAGAGAGAAAACTGGGTCGCACCTTGCTAAACTGTATCAATACCCAAGCAACCTGAAAAAAATCATCAGATGAATCAGCTTCTAGCAATTTTCATGTCAAATCACATGATATATTTCTAGGCTTGAATGTCTGACCAATATGATATATTATATCTCTTTCAAAGAAAAGAAATAACCAAAATGGCTAAAACTTGATAGTCTAAGTTTTAAAATAGCATTGAAAAGTTCAGTCAGAATATACCCATGATTCTTAATCCTATTTGGAGAGAAAAAAATAGAAAAATATATATATCAAAATTCCCTTTAGGCTTTTAAACTCCACACTAGTTCCTAAGGCTTTCATTCCCACTCAATTTGTGCCCTACCCAAACACACACACATACACACAATAAATAATATATAGCTTCTAGAGTTGATGTTGAATAAATTATGGAAAATGCAAGAAATACAATTAGATTTCAGGTTATAGGTAGAGGCTTAAAATGGGATAATAGACAAATATATGCAAGATTCTTAAAATGTTTTTAAATTCACGTATATTATTCAAATGAAAACATACAATCTTTTTTTATACTTATTCATTTTGCAAACAGTACACATACATAATAATTTATGGTGCCAAATGTTCTTTGATAAGTCATCAAATTTTCACCTGCTTTTTTTGATGTTTTATTATCTAAAACAAATATAATTTAAAGATACATGTATGGAAGAACTACAGTAAATTTTTATTTAGGAAGTATCTCTGTATATCATTTAAATAGTTATATTGAAATTGATTAATGCCTAAGACCTTTGTCAAAAAACAAACCAATAAAGTTATGTGCATGATGTGAAAAATTTTTTGAGAATTACACTAAGAAATGAATGATTCTAATAAATAGTGAGACTATACATCAGTTTCTATATTGTGCCTAATTTTAATTCTCTGTACAGATTCTTAGAAATATACAAAGCAATGGTAAATAATAGAATGTCCTTGCAATATAAGAACATCTATCTGCTAAAACATAAATGAGGACTTCAAATTCCTAATAAGTAATTTAATACAAATAATGTTTTGAATTGACTCAACATAATAACATGACTATATCATTCTTGGTGTTTAGATTTGATTAAATGTTGAATATTTGAGGTTTTAAATCATACACTAGTGATTCTAGATACAAACTACAAATTTTTCTCACAACCTGCACTTGAAAGCTGGAATTTTTCTTCTTGTGTTCCCAAGCATTTTGTGAAGAATTTTTTTGATAAAATTATGACTATGAAAACTGTTATATGATTGAAATGACAGAATAAGTAACACTGTTTCTTGAGTTTTCTTTAGGAAAATTCTTACAATATAAACACACACACACATATATTCTTGATATGAAATGTCAACATAAATATTTGTAGAAAAATACAAAGTTTAAGAAAATGAATTCTGGTTTTTTTTTCTGCAGCTGAGTTTTAGACATTATTCTGGAATATGACTAATAGTCTAACTTAGTGCTATTTTCTTTATTTTATACAAGCTTTCTGAAATTCATCTATGTCATTCAATGAAAACAAGTAAGTGAACGAAATATACAACTGTATAGATTATAGCTGCAAGCTGATTTCAAGTTGGTATCTTTGATATGGATGCCATTAATCAGGGACCCTTTTCTTATTCACTTATTTCCATAGCTTTTCTCATTATCGGGTTCAAATTTTATTGTATCCTGTATCCCTAGGAAATTTTTCTATTCTTTCCGATCTTCCTTTTTATAGAAATGTATTTTTAAACTTACATCTTTTCATCTGAATTCCACCCCCATTAACTGCTGTGCACAGCTTGCCCAAATGCAAACATTTTCCTCTATAGAAAGTTATTTTACTTTCAGTTCTAAGGTAATGATTCATCCAAGTCAAGCCTTTTTCATGTGTAAATAGTAATACATCCTACAATTAATTTCAGTAAGTTTTTTCCTGAGGAAATATAACAAGATGATAATTAAATTGATTATCGATGTATTTTGAAGTTTACAAATTATTAAAATTTGTGTTGACATGATGATCTATTTGAATGTTTAAAAGAAAACTCCAAATTTAAATCCTATACTGTGAAGACATTGTTATGAGGAAAGATAAGATTTTTTATTGCATACTGAATATCAGCAACACAGGTCTCTTTTAGGTATACGGACACATTTCTCTTTTTTGTTGTTGTTGCACAATTTTATTCAATTCTATTATAAATCCTGGATTTACCACACATGGGAAAGATGGCCCAAGGATGCATTGATGATACCAATTTTTTTTTAAATGGCAAAATGAACTATGTGGTTCTATAATTATTTTTTAGATTTCAAATTAATATGAGGTTACAAATGTTTAGATTACATTGTTTTGAAATCTAAGGTAAAGTTCAAGTTGTAGTTGAGCCCTTCACCCAGGAGGCCTGCTGAACACCCTTACATTGTGCACATAGGTGAGATACCCCCAATTGCCCTCCTCCTCCCCCTCCTTTCACCTCTTTCTTGTTAGACTATATTTGTGTTTTATCACATATGTATGCCATGAAATGCTATTCATCCACAAGAAAAGGTAGAGACTTTGTATCTTTTATGTTTAGCTTAAATGGTGTTGAAACATATTTTTCTTAGTAAAGTATTTTCTATTCTTTCTGATTTTTCTATACTTTTTCTTTCAAGAATAGAAAAAATATATATCCAATGTAGTCAATACTAATATGAAATCAACATATAAACAATTATGTGCCCACACTAAAGATACAGGGACAAATTTCATACTCACAACAAAACTTAATATAGAGATTTATCAGTCTACACTTATAGACAAAATAATTGGCCCAGAAAGTTTAAGAAATTTATTCCTAATCCTATGGATACCAATTCTTTGCATAGAAAATAAAAGCCATAAATTCCTGTTCCTGTCAGTATTTTCTTGTCTGAAAACAATTAACTTTGACACAATTAGGTATTATAGAAACAAAATATGTTAGATAGTTTCCATAGCAGAGAAAATGTATTCTACACATGCTCTAGTTTACCCCAGTAGCACACATACAGGGTTTCATTAAGTCATGTCTCTCACATAATTCAATAAAATAAACAAGTGAACAGAATAGCAGCTATATACTCCTACCTGGGCCAAAAAGCTAACTAATTTCACCTTACCTGGTCCTTTGGAGGCAAATAAAATGTTATTTTGGGCTGAGAAATTGTAGATTCATTTTCTATATGACTACTCTCCCTTATTCCCACAATCAAGCTAGATATATTTTTATCCAGAACTATTAACATTACTTTCTGTCACCTAAAAAGGTGCTATAACATGTTTAGGGAAAAAATCACTTTCTATGCATTTTGGACAAAATCTTGTACAGCAGCACGTTCTATTAGTCAGACTTGGTCACCATCCAAAACTTAACCTTCTTAGACTTGAAGCAGACCAAATTTGTCTGTTTCTTGCTTCTATGCATTTCATCATTTGGATGGTCCATCTTTTCATCATTTTTATGTAATGGAAAACTAATACTATACATATTATTTCCTGAGCTCTAGAAATCACACTAGTGAGTTATTAATCCAAAAGGGATGATCGAGATCTCTAAATTTGTAGTGAGTTGTTCAGTAGTGCAGGTGGCCTCTGGGGACATCCAAGCAGGTGGCAAATGTCCTAAGTGCAAACAGTCTTATGAAGAACTCTGTCCTTAAGTCATGAAATTTAGCCAAACTGAGAAGTTAATGTCAGAATTGCATTGCAGCTGGAGAAAAGGCCACACAGATATGGTTTTATACTGTAATATATGATTGCAGTAGTCCATGTAGTCAGCCCAAAGTATCTTGATTTATTAATCGGATAATGGGAAACCATTGATGGCTATAGAATAAATGAATAATGAAAATAGGACAGTGATTTAGGAATAATACTATCTGACAGTAGGTAGATCAGGATTAGTGGGAAATAGGAGATACTGTAAGTAAGGCATTAGGAAATTCCTACTAAAATAATTTCAGAACAAATAAATGTATAAACTTGTCAGTAAAAGCAGAAGGAAGGAGAAATAACTTGTCCCTGATAAGAAAGCTGGTATTAAAGAAAATGAGGTATCAAAAGGGACGTAAGAGTTTAGACTTGGCAGTACTATTTGGATCTAGGGAGCGCTGTTGAAGTAATAGGAATAGAATATTCTGTAGCCAGACATGATGGCTTACCAATTGATTTATGGCTTATTAGCTTGATGTGCTTCCACAATTATTCTATTTAAAATGAAAGAACCAGAATTTAAAGAATTCTAATGAAATCAAATACCAATGGAATATACTTTGAGAGTCTTATACAGACAAATCCCTAAAATGTCTTTGATTACATTTATCTTTTTTACCAATATTTATTTAGAAATAAGCAATAGATTATTGAGATCTTACATAAAATGTTGCCTGCTAATATGTTCCTTTCACCTTCCATGTTCTTTTCTCTAGTAGATAATAAATTCACATAGTGCCATGTGATAACCTCAGAAATAATTAAGTGTTAATGAAAATAATGAATTCAGTAATGATGTCCCTCACACTTTCTTTCACAGTCATGTTATTTAAAACTAGTTCACTGAATAATTGGAGAAAGATAGGGACTACTGTTTTAAAACTGAACTAGAAACCACATTCAGGTTCAGCTCAAATACATCCAATAATATAAGTTTAGTGGACAGTAATTGTTATGTACATATGGATATTAGTAACATTATGCAATTACATATTGGGCAATTTTCAAGAACATGACCCTGTCGAAATTAATTTGTTTTCCTGGAAAATGATGGAGCACTCATCATGATGTGAAATTCAGAACTAAGTGACAAAGAACAATGCAAAACCTTTGTATTCTTCATCTAACATTACAAAGTAGTCCAGGTCAAATGCCTTATGCCTGAAATCCTAGCACTTGGGAGGCCAAGGCAGGCAGATCACCTAAGCTCACAGGTTCGAGACCAGGCACCTACGTATTCCTGCTGTCTTAGCTCCTTTAGTGTTGCAACAACAAAATACTTGAGACTGAGTAGCTTATAAAGAAAAGAAGTTTATTTGGCTTACAATTCTGGGGGCTGAAATTTCATAAATGAAGATTAAGATAGGACATCTGCATCTGGTGAGGGCCTTGGGTTGCTTAAACTCATAACTAAAAGTGGAAGAGGAGCGGCCGGGAGAGACAAGTGGATTGACTGAGCTCACAGGTTCAAGACCAACCAGCCTGAGCAACAGTGGGACCCTGTCTCTAAAAGTAGCCGAGTGTGTGGCAGGCGCCTGTATTCCTAGCTACTCGGGAGGCTGAAGCAAGATTGCTTGAGGCCAAGAGTTGGAGGTTGCTGTGAGCTCTGATAACACAGCACTCTACCAAGGGTGACAAAGTGAGACTCTGTCTAAACAAATTAATTAATTAATTATTTAAATTACAAAGTACAATATTTACATGGTATCCAGAGTATATATTTTTTCTTCTTACTAGCTAAGAAGTATAAAAATGCCCTCCCTATCCATCATTACAAAAGGAAGGAATGCAAATTACTCTATATCATGATAGTAACATGGAGAATATTTATTTACAGATGAACAACAGTGCACCATCCACCACAAAACTCTAATCCAGTTTATGAGCTTAGTGAAAATAATTAAGTCATTTTCTGTAAGAAGAATTAGAGTAGCCCAAATGATTATTTCTAAAGTTGATTTTTAAAAGCATTATCTTATAAATTTCACTTTTATTCTCTACTTTTGTAAATAACACAAATAGTTTTATGCAAAAAACATGAACTACCATTTACTTACTTAAAAAAAGAAAGAGTGCCATCAATGTTTTCAGAATAAGTAGCAGAATGAAGATAAATTGTTCATATTAAACTACTCCAGAAGCCTTGTTTCCTTGTCATTGTTCTTACTCAATAAAAAATGGGAGCACACGGCTTGGCGCCTGTGGCTCAATGGGCTAAGGCACCAGCCACGTACACCTGAGCTGGCGGGTTCGAATCCAGCCTGGGCCTGCCAAACAACAATGATGGCTGCAACCAAAAAATGGCTGGGCATTGTGGTGGGCACCTGTAGTCCCAGCTACTTGGGAGGCGGAGGCGGGAGACTCACTTGAGCCCAGGAATTGGAGGTTGCTGTGAGCTGTGATGCCACCGCACTCTATCCAGGGTGACAACTTGAGGCTCTGTGTCAAAAAAAAAAAAAATGGGAGCACAGAACTCTTAACTTTAATTAAAATACAAAGATTTAATGTACTCAATACTATGTGAACCAATATATAAACAATTACATGCTCACAAGAACAATAAAACAAACATATAGTCTAGTACCAGGGCAAGGGGAGGAGGGAGAGAGAAGGGGTGAGGGAGGAGGATGATTGGCAGAAGAAGGGAGGGCATTTGGTGGAATCTCACCTACAGGGCACAATGTGTGGGTGGATACAACGCCCCGGGTCAGGGGTTCTTTTACAACTGGAATTTACCTTGGAAGTGAGAACAATGTAATATAAAAATGTATACCTTCACATTAATTTGAAATAAATAATTAATAACATAAAATAAAATACATTTGAAATAAATAATTAACAAAATAAAATAGCTTCTGCAAATCACACTTTAGAAGATGAAGTTAACCTTATTAACTGATTTTTTAATATATATCTCTGTTATTTGATGACAAAGGGAACACAAACTACTTGGAAGAAAATCCTATATAAGTCAGACTATGACATTCTGCTTCTTTCTGTCAGTTGTATCACTTAACCTCCACAAAAAGTAAATAAATAAAAAAGTAAAGAAAACATTATGGCTTCCACGTGTTAGCCAAGTATGTCCCATCTCCTAAGAAACATAGACTAGTTGAGACAGATAATAAACATAATATGAATGTGATAATTTATTTATTTATTTATTTATTTTTGGAGACAGGGTCTCACTCAGTTGCCCTGGGTTGAATGACATGCGTCATAACTCACAGCAACCACAAACTATTGGGCTCTTTCTTCCTTTAGCCTCCCAAGGACTACAGGAGCCTGCCACAACATCCAGATATTTTTTACAAACAGGGTCTCCCTCTTACTCGGACTGGTCTCGAACTCCTGAGCTCAAGCAATCTCAACCTCCCAGAGTTCTGGGATTACAGGCTTGAGCCACTGTGCCCAGCTAAATGTGAGAATTTAAAATTCCAATTTGTGTTATATGAGAAAGAGAGAGAGAGAGAAAAGAAAGAAAACAAGAAAAGGAGAGAGAGGAAGGGAGGGAGGGAGAGAGAGAGAGAGAGAGGAAGGAAGGAAGGAAGAAAAAAAGAAGGAAGGAAGGAAAGAAGGAAGGAAGGAAGGACCTATCTGATTTGAGCTCCCTATGTAATATAAATCAACTACCAACTTAACCCTGGCTAAGTGATCAAAACTGAGTATATTAGAGTGTCTAACATAGCATATTGATGAGCTAACCTGGACATCCTCTTAAACAAATAATTATTAATCAGTTATGTCATGCAAAATGTTGATATATGATATATCCAAGGAATATCCAATTGTTATATTCAGGAATACTGAATGCATGCCCTAAGTAGTTCAGAGTCAATAGTAAGACAGGATTACCAAGAAGCATAAAATGTATTAATGTTAGGTCAAAGCAGTTGCCTGTCTTCTAAAATGTTGGGGTTTCAGGAAACTACCTGGATCCTGTATTGTAGAGCACTCTTGGTCAAAAAATGACCAGACCCAAAAGTGAGGAAGCATTAAACCACATTTATTGAAGAAGAGAAAGATAAGACTACAGAGTCAGAAACTTTCAAAGCAGTAAGCATTTGCTTTAGACAGAATGGGCCTCTATTGCCAGGGCAAGTAGGCAAGTAGGCCAAGAGCCAAAGGTTCTGGCTAAGCTATGGGCCTACATCATGATTTTCAGGTCACTGTGGACCAGAGTCCTCTACTGAGCATGTGGACCTCTTATGGGCCTCCCTGAGAGCCCACAGAGTGTGTGTAGGCCACATGATAATTAATGTTAAGGCTGTTCTAGGTGACCTGCAAGACTGCTGTACCTGTTTTTAGGCAGGAGAGTCCTGCTCCGCATCCTTTCTGAGTTGGCATACTGCATTCTGACTGGTAGACTGGTAGGCCGTTCCCTACTCCCCGGTGTCAGTAGTCACTTGGGATAAAGTTAAGGTGGATGGTACCAAAATGGCAGCCTGGAGGTTTGGACCTTGTCCTCCTTCCCAGGTGATCTGTTTCTAACTACCTAATATTTAGATTATGATTTTTTTACTTCTAAAGAGTTTTCCTTCTTGCTTCATTTTTTGTCTGTATTAGTAAAGATATAAAATAATAGAAATAGCTCATGTGTTCTCCTATAAAAATAATCCACATTTGGCAGGTGCAGTGGCTCACATCTGTAATCCTACCACTCTGGGAGGCCTAGGCAAGTGGATGCCACAGCAAGACATGATCCCATCTCTAAAAATAGCCAGGTGTTGTGGCAGGCACCTGTAGTCCAAGCTACTTGGGAGGCTGAGGCAAGAGGATCACTTGAACCCAAGAGGTTGAGATTGCTGTGAGCTGTGACACCAGAGCACTCTATGGTGGGTGACAAAGTGAGATTCTGTCTCAAAATAAATAAATAAAGTATCAATAATTATTTCTGGTAAAGAACCAGATAAAGTATGTTTGGCTTGCAAGTCACATAGTTTCCCTTAATGTAGTGGAAAACTACGCATAGATAATACAGAAAAGGATGAGCGTGCTTATGCTTCAATAAAACTTTATTTTATTTCATTATTAGAATTGCCTCTTATGCCGTAATCTGTTTACTCCTGACATAAACATTTGAATTATAATGGCATACCTTAATAATGAGCCATCTTCTCTTTGGTTTTATTTCCTTGAAACACTAATTGATTCATATAGACCTAAAGTATGATGGAATGGTCCAACAAAATTTATATTGAAAAATTTAGTGAACCTGCAATATCATTTTATGATACTTCCTCCCTATCCTAACCCTATTCCTAAATTTCAACTCTATTTCACTATTAATATTTATTTTATTTGTTTATTTATATAGGGAGTTAAAGAAAAAGAGTGGAATTGAAAGAGTATGAGTTTCTCTTTTTACAAATACTGTAGAATTATACAAATGCAACCTAAGTTAGTCTAAAATATTCTGAGACAGATTCTATGCATGTTTGGAAAACTCAGTCTCAACACATAATAGGCACATGTATGAGGCACCTGTGAGAAATACTTTTGGCAATATGTGGTTGGGAAAGGGATTTAACAGTATTGGCTCTTGTTAGTGAGATTCAGGAGAGCAGGAAAGTATGTACATCATTGGTTAGCAGTCTCCACACCTGGCGTAGGCGGCCATGGGATTAGTCCGGGAGAAGTTAGCCCAGGTTCATCCTCTGGCTCCGCTTCTGCAGGGAGGATGCCTAATCAGTGCTCCCCTACTAAGTCTGTTGCTGAGATGCTGGCTCCAACTAATATTCACTGTGACTTCTAAGGTGCTTCAGCACCTGAGCCCTGAAGGAGACCTACCCCAAGTAAGCTGGCTCAGCAATGCATCCAGACAGTTTTGTGGGTGGGGCCAGAGACCTAGTGTTCCTGCTAACACGAGGACCAGGGTTGGGGGCGGAGACATGGCAGCGCAGGCTGGGACAGGTACACCTCAGGAGTTTTAAAGACTAGAAAGATACCTAGCTCAGAGACAAAATATATCTATTTAAAACACAGATTTATCCTTACCATTGCATTCTTAACACTAAATTGAGTTAGAAATGCTTGTTTCAGCTCTCTCATGGGATTTTGTGTGGATAAAATATGTTATGTTTAGAATTTGTTTTTAAATTATACAGTGTTAACATAAGGGAATATGATTATAGTTTCAGTAAAAACATATTTATTTGGTTAGATAGCGAGCATATTAGTACTGGCGGATATTTTATAATTTCATCCCTATTTAATATTATGTAAACTACTTCTTCAACTTGAAGTTTATGGTTATCTCCCTTTGGAAGAAAAGATGCCAATCCTATTGATTGAGAGTTTTTCTGTTGATAGCTAAAAAAAGTTACAATCTTCTCTTGCTGAAAGACAAATAAAAGTAATATTGATAAAGACAAGATTTAGATAGCAAAATTTGGCATAATAGAATATATATTATATAAGTAATAAATAAACAATATAAGATTTTGTATATTTCTTTTCTTCTGCTGGGTTTAGGCTTAGATTGTTCTTCTTTTTCCAATTCCATAAGATGACTTATGAGTTTATTGATGCACTGTCTTTCTGTTTTTCAAATCCAGGCATCTAAAGCAATAAATTTTCCTCTTAGAACTGCTTTTGCAGTATCCCACAGGTTTTGGTAGCTTGTGTCTTCATTGTGGTGGTGCTCAAGGAAGTTAATGATTTCCTGTTTTATTTCTTCCTGCACCCAACTGTCATTCAACAGAAGGTTGTTTGTTTCCATGCCTTGATGTGGGGTTGAACATTTTTGTTGGAGATGAGTTCTACCTTTAGTGCCTTCTGGTCTGAGAAAATACAAGGTAAAATTTCAATACTTTTGATTCTGTTGAGGTTTGTTTTGTGTCCTAGGATATGATCAATTTTGGAGAATGTTCCATGGGCCGATGAGAAGAATGTATATTCTGTATCTGTGTGATGGAGAGTTCTATATGCATCTATCAAGCACAGTTGTTCTAGGGTCTCATTTAAGTCCCTTATATCTTTGTTTAATTTCTGTTTAGAGGATCTGTCCAGGTCTGTAAGAGGAGTGTTAAAGTCCCCTGTTATTATGGTATTATAGGCTATCGTATTGCTCAGACTGAGCAAGGTCTGTTTCAAGAATCTGGGAGCATTTAAATTGAGTGCATAAATATTTAGAATTGAAACGTCTTCTTGTTGTATTTTTCCCTTGACTAATATAAAGTGACCATCTTTGTCTTTTTTAACTTTAGTTGCTTTAAATCAA
>CAUYON010049035.1:0-20532 GCA_963573935.1 Arctocebus calabarensis
GGCCCCACCAATTACTCTCCCTCCGCTCCCCTCCCTACCCTTGTCCCTTTCCCCATATTCGTGTGTTATAGGTGGGTTATACCCTTCGTATGACAGCTATAAATTAGCTTCATAGTAGGGCTGAGTACATTGGATACGTTTTCTTCCATTCTTGAGATACTTTGCTAATAAGAATATGTTCCAGCTCCATCCATGTAAACATGAAAGAGGTAAAGTCTCCATCTTTCTTTAAGGCTGCATAATATTCCATGTTATACATGTACTACAATTTATTAATCCATTCGTGGATCAGTGGGCACTTAGGTTTCTTCCATGACTTAGCAATTATGAATTGGGCTGCAATGAACATTCTGGTACAGATGTCTTTGTTATAATGTGATTTTTGGTCTTCTGGGTATATACTTAGTAAAGGAATTATAGCATCAAATGGCAGGTCAAGTTTTAGATCTCTAAGTACTCTCCAAACATCCTTCCAAAAGGAACATAGTAGTGTGCATTCCCACCAGCAGTGTAGAAGTGTTCCCTTTTCTCCACATCCACGCCAACATCTCTGGTTTTGGGATTTTGTTATATGGGCTAATCTTACTGGAGTTAGGTGATATCTCAAAGTAGTTTTGATCTGCATTTCTCTGATGATTAAGGATGGTGAGCATTTTTTCATGTGTTTGTAGGCTGTGCGCCTGTCTTCTTTAGAGAAGTCTCTCTTCAAATCTTTTGCCCATCCTGAGATGGGATCACTTGTTCTTTTTTTGCTAATACCTTTGAGTTCTCTGTGGATTCTGGTTATTAAACCTTTGTTGGAGGCATAACCTGCAAATACTTTCTCCCATTCTGAGGGCTGACTGTTGCTAAACTTACTATGTTCTTGGCTGTACAGAAGCTTTTTAATTTGATCAGGTCCCACTATCTTTGCCTTTTCTTAATGCAGTGCTTTATTTAGTATGATTTCACCCTTTAGTAGCTTACATACCATGGAAATATATTATTGAGAATATTGGAGATAATGTTCTGTGATGTTACTTTTTATACCAGATTGAGGTTTGCTCATTCAATCAGTTAAGAGAGATAAGTGCAAAAACTAGAATTAATCTGAGGATGTTGTGTGTGTGTGTGTGTGTGTAGAGGGTTTTGCGGCCACTTTGGTGTCGTCCCTTAAGGAGGCTTCAGGCTCTTCCATGACTCCCTTTACCTTCCAGTGCTACAAAGCTCTCCTATTGTCACAATGTCGCTCTTGAAGTTCATTCCCTGACCTGGTTTCTTGCCATAGATCTCTTTTAGAGCAACATTCCCATGGATTGAACTCCCTTTCTCCCTCTGTCCTAAACCTAATATTAACAATGATAGGAGCCAGTAAAACCCTTAATATTACACAGTGTTTTATACTCATAGCACACACACAGCCATTACTTTATTTGATCCTCAGAGCTCTTCTTTGATATGTCAATGGAAGGAGTTGCTCTTCCTGTTTTATAGATGACTAAGCTGAAATTTCCAGAGGTGATGTCATCTAGTATCCCGGACTATAAAAGTTGTGGTATCAAGACCAGAATTGCAGGGCTCCTGATACCTGGCTTGAGGGAAGTAAGATGGATCATTGAAGGTCATGGCTGATATGCAATTCACAGATTCTGTTTTAATACATTTTAGTTTAGAGTGAAAAAAAATTGAGCCTAAGATAAATGGAGTGACTAGTATTTAGGAGTTTGACACATAGAAGCAGATCTGTGATTTTTACAACTTATACTTTCCAGATTCTCTGGTCTAAGGATAACAATGGACAGTGAAGGTATTACTTAGAAGCATGTATGTATTTTATAAATAACTCCATGTATTTTTTATATCTTCTTATGTAAAAGTAGTGTTCTCTGAAATGTATTTACTTAGGATCTGATATTTGTCTGGCACTGATAATTGTCTTGCAAAAAAAATAACAAAAACTTGAGATCTGGAATTTCTGTTTGAAAAGTTCAAAAGTGCTTTTGATGAGATTTTAAAAAGTAAAGAACCAGGGCTGGGCACGGTGGCTAGCATCTGTAATCCTAGCACTCTGGGAGGCCAAGGCAGGTGATTGCTAAGCTCAGGAGTAGTTTGAGACTAGCCTCCGCAAGAGTGAGATCTGTCTATAAAAGTAGCTGGGTGTCGTGGCAGGCACCTGTGGTCCCAGCTGCTTGGGAGGCTGAGGCAAGAGGATTACTTGAGCCTGAGGGTTTGAGATTACTGTGAGCTATGATGCCAGAGCACTCTACTAAAGGCGACAGAGTGAGATTCTGTCTCAAAAAAAAGCCCCCCAAAAGAACCAACTGAAAAATAAATCAAGTCCTTAATGCTAGACCCAGACTTTAAGTTCAGTAGAAATTTTGAGAAAGAATACATATTTTTAGACCTACATAGGCAAAAGTAGGTGAGTTTTGAAAGTCGAATTTGTATAGATTGTCTTGTAGTGGCCGAAAGGTAGAGGATGGTTGACTTGAATTGTGACTCTGACGGCAGAAGGACAGGTAGTGCAAGGGCCTCAGGGGACATAGGTGCAGCAGGGATGACCAAAGGGAGCAGAGGGAGAGAAGGAGCAGAGTCTACCGGCCTTTTAACAGGGAGCCTGAGACCCTAGTGTGAATGAAAGATGTAAATTCCTGGGAGTTAAGGACCACACGTCTTCTAGCCATATATGAATACAGATTCTTGCGTGGTAGTAATTAGAAATTAAGATGATGATCTTTGATGTGAACAACCTTCCTAAATAACACTCGATCTGGCTAATGAGTGAGACTTGGCAACAGTGTTTTTCTGCAGGATTCAGGTGTAAATTGATCTGGGAGGATACTAGAGCTTCCGGAACAAAGTGCCTGCATTTGCATGATATGCTAAGTAATGCCTTGTGTATCCTTCAAAGGAGAAGTTCCTGCTATTAGGATAATTTGGTGTGCACTTGAAGATTTCTCATGTTTCAGTCAACTAAATACTTCTTGGATTTTTCTTTTTTTTGTGGACTTTAGGTAAATGTAACGATTTTTTCCATACATTTGGATATGTACACAAATAATAAGAACTCATTTAAAATATAAACCCACAATTTTCCATCTTGTCTCTCTAATATATCAACTCCATTGTTACTATTATTATTATTTTTTTTAGAGATAGGGTCTTGCTGAGTCACCTAGGCTGGAGTACAAAGGCCTGATCATAGCTCACTCTGGACTCTAGTGATGCTCTCTCTTTGGGTTTCCAATTAGCTGGGACGATAGTTGTGCACCCTGATAACCAGCTAGTTAAAATTATTTTGGGGGGAGGACAGTGCCTGTGGCTCAAAGGAGGAGGGCACCGGCCCCCTAAGCCAGAGGTGGTGGGTTAAAACCCAGCCCTGGCCAAAAACTGCAAAAAAAAAATTTTTTTTTTTTTTTTGGTAAAGAAATGTTTTACCCTTACATTAGCCTCCCAAAGTGCTGGAATTACGAACATGAGCCACTGCACCTGGCTCACTACCTCCATTTTCTCTGTACCATTTTAGTACCAATATATTTTACCAATATATGTCTTTACAATATGTAAACAAGGAGAGACATGTTTGCATTTTTTTCACTTGATGTTAATAGAATAAAAATTTCTCCCATCATATTTAGCCAAAGGCACTATGGTGCTTAGAATGGGCATACCAGCATTTAACTATTGCCATATTACTGATCATTTATGTTGCTTTTAATATTATTCTGTTATAGAAACACACAAACCTATGTAATAGACACACTTGCGCGCACACACACACGTATATGCGGAAAACATGTACGAGATATAGTCTTATTCAATCCTCAGAATAATCTTCAGAAATGATGCTATTGTTAATTTCCCTTTGGTGAATGAAGAAACTGAGGCCCCGAGGAGTGAAGTAACTTAGTGTGAGTCACATATTAAGGGGGAAACCCTGGCCTTTGAGCTTGTGTGTTACAGCAACTACACTATGCTGTGGTTTTGAGGTGATGAAATTCCAGAGGAAGACACAACATCCCTTTGAGTAGGACTAAATTCTCTTAAGGTTTTAGGAATAGTATATAGATCTGAGGTTCTTTACACTTTTATAATTCCTGAGGCTATACTCAGAACTAATCTGTTAGGCCTAATTTTAGTATAACTTACAAACAAGATGAAGAAAAGTGAAGAGAATTAGTTATAATGGTAAGCAGAGGTTAGGGCATTTATTATAGTTGTTACCTCTTTTATTAAGTTTCTTTTTTTAGGGAAATATGAATCCTCCACATGGTAATAGGCACCTATTAAATTCCTGTTAATTTAAGGTTACTTTAATGCAAGGAGTAAATGGATAAATAAATCATTTAGTGTAGACGTCTGTTTCTCGGAGGTCTAATTGTGTCTTTAGAACTGTGGTTCAACTGTAATTAGCCCAGATTGGGTATTATTATTGTGCTAAAGCAGAAATCTTAGCGTGGGATTAAAACATATCTCTGTGAACTGTGAAAGGATGCTGTTTAGCTAGTTCCAAACTATAATTGTTAGTGTATTGTTGGCTTTTTCTAATCAGAAAAGCGGGGTGGTCTCCCCTAAAGCTTGGTGATTAAGTCACTGGCCACTTTTTCTATTTTGGTAGTTGTGGTAGTTGATGTTTCCTGGAAATTTTCCCCCTGTTCTATTAATACTGTCAACGGGGGTTACAGCCATGACTCACTCCAGGAAGTCCACTGCCATTTGCTTCCTCAATCTCACCAAACAGTCCCTGTGCACAAAATCAACGACTTCTGCAAATGAGTTACTTTATAGCTCTGAAGAACATTCTAGAAAATACAGTGTTTGTGGGTTCACTCTGTACTTCCTACCATGGTGGGAAGTAAAACAAAAGTTCATGTTTTGCTTTTTGGTAGTCTTGAAATTATTGGCCAGCTAGGTAGCTAGTATGGTTTCATTAAAAAAGACTTTTACCTGCTGTCTAACAAAGGTCCCTTGACATTCATCTTTGCAAAATTACTTACACCTGGGGACAGAGCTCTAGCAGTCAGAAACTGGAGTTCATAAATTCTAGTATAGTCAATATTTCTTAATGGGGCCCACCTGGCTTTATGTTTTTGAATTTGTTCTTTGCTCGCTTTTAAATTAATTAATGAACACATTAAATTGATTCAGCACCTAACTCCTGTCTTGGCACTGCTGTGTGCCAAACACCATTCTAGGTACTAAGGATACAATACAGACACACTTCTTGCCCTTGGGACACTTCTAGTCTGGTTACTGTGAACTATATTGCTGAATTAACCTCAGGGAAAACAAATTCAGAGAAAATATAGGCTATGGACTTGTCCTGAAAGAATGAAGCCCCAACCTTTATGTGTGAAGTTGTGCACCTTAATTCTGTGATTTATTTTGCCTGAAGTTATCTCACTCCCCCCCCCCATGCGTATAAACTCAGAGATGGAAGTTAACTGTGCATTTATCATGGTACTTAAAATATTCTACTTTGGATTATAGCAATTTATATTCATATCTTCACCGCTTTGCAAGTTCTTTGAGTAAAACCAGTGAGTGACTCATCTCTGGATCAAAGATGTCTCCCTTTCTACCTTTCCCCTTCCCCAGCCCTCTGTTTCTCTTAGAACAGTGTCAGGTAAATTACAGCTGTTTGATATGCTGAGTAAATGCTTGCTGTGTGATCTGAGACAAGTTAGTGAACTTTGCGGAGTCTTGGTCTCCTTCTCAGTAAGAAAGAGGATAATAACTGTTCCTACTTCCCAAGTTGTTGTGAGGCTTAAGTTTTCTATTTAAAGTTTTTTTTTTTTTTTAGTAGTGACTGGTACTTAGTAAGCACTTACTAAATGTTATCATTAATAAATAATCTTGCTGCTATTGATAAAGCAGTAGCATTTCCTTCTAGGATTTTCTTACAGTCCTATATGATTGGTAGAGAAGAAACACAGACTATAGGACTTCACATCAACTTTCTTTATATAGGAAAGCAGATGTAAATATGCTGTTTCAGTTGTTTACATCTCATATTCTTACGTGATGCTGACAAAACATTAAGTAAAAATTACGCTACTATTTCCCTTAGATGTCAATTCCTGGTTGCATTAAAGTCACAGAATCTTTCCTGATACTCACTGCTGATGGCGATTTTATCTTAATTGGCTCATCACTGGTCAGCTCCACCTTTAGGGTCTGACTCCAGCCCTCGGTCTTCACTGTGAATGGAGTAATCAGGCAGAACAGTGTCACACCCCCTTCCCTCCAGCTCGCATCTTCTGCTGGCCCAGGAAACTTTACGTAAAGAAGGGTGACAGAGTGACAGAAAAATGCTGTGTTGAAAAAGAAAATTGAAGCGTAATGAGGAACCCAGTGGATTCTCTCTCCACACACACATCCACGGACAGAGAGTGTCCAAAAATGTGTACACGTTTTGAGAAGGGAAAACCCTGTATTAAAATTGTAATACTAACGTCATGTTTGACTTCTGTAAGTACAAGAAACACAAAATACAAGATAACAAATGTTATCAGTATATTCTGAATACTACAATTTTAATACTGATTATTCCTTTCTTAAAATATGTGTCTTTTTTTGGCACCCGCTGTATGTACATGTTGTGTATTTCTGTATGTCTGTATATATGTCAGACATTCGGGTTGATGAGTTTTTGTGTACAAACGTTATGTGTTTATATTATGCCATCATCAACTTCTTTAGCATCGAGCCATGTGGTTGACACTGTAGAGATGATGGTCTCTGCTCTACCAATGGGGAAGTTCAGCATCACCAACTATTTTGTGCTCTATGTCGCAGAGTTCAGATTTTCAAAGTCCCGGACAATCATAACATTCCCCCAGAATATGTGCACGAGTTTAGCAGACTGTATCAGAAGATAATTTGGAAGCATAGGTAGAGGTTGAACTTGAGCATTCACTTCTTCTTTTGTCATGTTGCTTAAGTGTCAAGCAAAAGTAAAACTCTAGTGGATCTGTGCTTGCCATCATTTAAGGGCCTTCATACTCCTCTGCTTACTTTTGTTAGGGTTGTCTCTGTCTGTGTTCTGGCTCCTGGTCCCTGGAAGGTGCAAGCGTTGGAGTTGATGGGCTCCTCTCAGATCCCCCCAGACGTATCTATTCTAGTACTCACTGCAGTTTCTAATTGAATATGTGTGTGTGATTATTTGTTCACTGCCTTCCTTCCAGACTCAACTGTAAACCCCAGGGGGGTATCATTGTGTCTTAGGAGTCTAGCACAATGCCTGACAGGCAGTAGGTGTTTAATATACCTGCTGAACGAAGAATGAATAAATGATTAAGTGGACTGAACACAGATTTTTAAAATCCAGAATGTCAGGGCTAGGAGCCTTTTAAGTATTTAAATTCAGCATGTTAAAGTGTTGTTAAAAATCTCTTATGTTCCAATCACTGATATAGGTGCTTTGGAGTTTATAGAGAAAAAAAAAGACATGATTTGCGGCCTTAAAAATGCTAACAATTTAATGGTAGGGAGCATTTAAAAATATGGGGAATGAATTATAGCAAAGTCCTAGGCCATGCCTGTTAGGAATAGCAGAGATAGATGTTACTATGATCGCCGAGTAAAGCTTCCAGGAGATATATTTTATCTAGATCTTCAGTAAAGGCAACTTCCAGGTTTGGAGACAAGGTGAGGAAAGGATGGAGTGTTTGGTGACTGGACCAATGGGGATGAATAACCAGGTCTTATGAAGGATGGTGGGAGCTGTGAGTCCCGGGGTCGGGGCTCAGGGAGACTAGGCTAAGTTAGTGCTAGGTCAGCTGTGATCTTCGTACTTTTACCTTTGCCGTCAATTACTGTGTTTCTTTACCCCCTCCTCATAACAGTTCACAGCCCCTTTTCCCTTACCCTTCACTCCCTCCATCTTTCTTGCCAGAATCTGACACTTAGATAGTGGATGGCTTATTGCAGACACATTATTCATGTATTAATGGGACAGGTGGGTGGCCTGGTCGACAGCATGCTTTCTATAATCTGTAGCATGAAGCCAAGCGAGGTGTGACCTTGATACTTCCTGAAGTAGGTTTCTTTTGCTTTTCTTGTTGAGAGTGTTATGTGGCCAGTTATGTGGCCAGTGTTATTGGTTCAGTTCTTGCCCATATAGCTGCAATTTAATGCCATATTATGTAGTGGAAAATTTCTGGTTGGACTTTGAGACTGACTTTCTCCCCTGAAGACCCTGTGGCATGGGAGCGCTCTCTCATCTGTCGAACCCTGATCTCTCCATTGATCACATGTGGAGGGAAGGCATTGACTTGCCTTTGCTTCTCAGTACTTTATTGTGTAGAGGGACACTGTAAATTGTAAGTGGAATGAATATGAAGGGCTGGTCCCATCTCGCCCTCTGGCCGAGCTTCGGTTACTTCTTTACTATTTTGACCCTGGCATGTTCCAAACTGCTTTTCTGACATCCCTGATTGGCGATGCTGGATGTCAGGGTTGTACCCTCCTCCCCCGTCCTTCAGATGGAGACAATTGCTCCAGTTACAGCTCTCCATGTCCATGACAAGGACTTGTGTTGCCATCGGAACCTTATTTTTTCAATCTTGCTGACTTAAAATTTTAAATTTGCAAGGTTAATAGTATTCATTAACAAAGAATTTTTCATGCCTTCACTTTTCTCCAGGGAACAAAAGGAAATGGCTCACACTAGAACTTCTAATAAGCACTCATTCAGTTAAGGGATGGTGTGCCCTTAATTTTGTCAGCGTGTGGATAAAGAACGTACTTGAGGTAGAGATGCTTCACGCTGAACCACAGTGCATAATTTTCAAATGTGCCTTAGAATCGGCCTGAAACCTGCTCAGAAGCTGTATTTTTTCCCCTCTTCATTAAAATGTTCCAACATGGAAATTTCATCTTTAGAATTCAGATGTTTTTCACTTTTTGTGATGAGAACAACAATTTCAATCCTTTATAATGGTGACATAGTTTTATTCTGTGCAGTGGTGATATGGTCTGTCTCTATTCTTTTCCTATTAATACAAACAGTATTTCTGTGTAAGGATTTGTATCTATGTATGTATATATTGAAAAGATAGGAGATATAGAGGGAAAATTTGTGACATTAAGACGTAAGTGTGGACCAAAAGCCATATAATTTTAGCTGTTCATCTCAATCTTAAACTTGAAAGCAAAAAGTATGTCTGCTTCTTTGATTTCATATTACGTAGGAAAACATATCTGCTATGCTTGAACTACTTTGTTCTCAAGATTATGTGAAGGAAAAGAATACAAGCATCAATTTATTGTAGAAAAGAAAAAAAAAGTTCATTTGTTTATTTTTTTCATTCATTCAAGCAGTGATTGAGAACTCATCATATACCAGGCACTATTGTAGGACTAAGAATAGGCAATGATCAAGAGTCTTTGCCTTCCTTAATCTGACATTTCAAAATAGAGGAAGATTAAAACAAATAAGTGTATAATGATTTCACTTGTGAAAACTACATGAACACATATGTGTATGCACACACAAATATCCAATAAACATGACTGGGTAAGGAGATACGGAATTCCCAGTCATTTGTGAAATAGAACAGATGTAATGATTTCCTATCAATTTCATTATCTTAAAAGCCTCTCTTCATAGAATGAGTTATTTATTTATTTTTTTGAGACAGAGCTTCAAGCTGTCACCCTGGATAGAGTGCTGTGGCATCACAGCTCACAGCAACCTCCAATTCCTGGGCTTAAGTGAGTCTCTTGCCTCTGTCTCCCAAGTAGCTGGGACTACAGGCACCCGCCACAATGCCTGGCCATTTTTTGGTTGTGGCCATCATTGTTGTTTGGCGGTCCCAGGCTGGATTCCAACCCGCCAGCTCAGGTGTACATGGCTGGCACCCTAGCCCATTGAACCACAGGTGCCAAGCCAAAAGGACTTTTTTTTTTTGCAGTTTTTGGCCGGGGCTGGGCTTGAACCCACCATCTTCAGCATATGGGGCCAGCGCCCTACCCCTTTGAGCCACAGGCGCTGCCCTAGAATGAGTTATTTAATTTGCTTCTTCCATATTTCATTTAGCAGAGATGGGAAGTTTTTCACCATTTTTGAACCCAATGCTTTTGCACCTAGTTTTCAGTAAAAAGAGCATTTTCCTCGTCTGCTTGAAGGCCATGGCCTTACCCATGTGTTTTATGTTTAATACTTTTAGGAGCGTCTTGTCCACAATGACTATCTTAATAGGGCTTGTGGAGGGACACCACCGAGTGACTGGAAACAGCTCTCTCTGTAACACTCTGGCACTGTCCAACCTTTGAAGTGACCATGCCAGCCTCCTTTGTGTCACCACTCAAATCCACACGGCCTGCAAGAACCAGTGAAAGCAGCAGGTGGTGTGTGACTTTCAGTTTTTCTTAAGTGTGTCTCTTTTTGCCAACCTCCAGGCTCTGTGCCAGTTGGACGGTCAGGGTCAAAATACGCATATCATGAACTTGACTGTCGATCGTCCCAGTCTTTTCTTTTTAATGGCATCTTTCTAATTTAACTTGTCTGTCTTTAGCTTCTGGACTGACTGGTTTTTACTGTGCCATCAACAAGTTTCTGTGGGCTTTTATTTTTGTTGTTTTTGTTTATTTTCTTTTATTTTGAAAATAATCTACTCCCATTCTACTTTTATATCCTCATTTCTCAGAATTTCCTGAATTTTTCAGTGCCTGATTAAAATGCCGTGCTTATTCCAAAGTCTGCTGGCTTCTCCTTGGTGCGTCGCCCTCCTTGCTGTTCTCCGAGTCCCAGCTCAGCTTCTGCCTTCTTCAGAACCCCTCTGGTTTCTGACACCTGTGTGTCTGAAGTGTTCTAGAGTATAACTAGACAGTGATTGTTCCCATGCCTCCTCTTGTCTTTTCTCCATGTCCCCTTTTAGGCTTTTCTAAGCTTTCTAGACATGTTGCTTTCACTATACAACTACTATTTTTCTCATTTTAATAGTTATTTTTCTCAAAAGCAGGTGCTGATAGCCGCAGGGCTAGTGAAAGAGGAGCTGGTGTCTCTCCCTTGGCAGTTGGCTTAATTAAAGAGGTTTTCTGAAGCGTTGGGGCTTCAGAAAGTCTGATGTGGGAGTTGTGGCCTGAGCAGTCTAACCCTTTGATTCTTTGGGGGAGAAAAGTTTAGAATGTCTTGAGAAAAACCTCAGAGATTATCTATGCTATCAACTTTGGCCATACTTTGGGGGAGATTTAAAAAACAAAATACAAATGCTAGGGTCTCACCAGCCTCAAACTGTGATTGCACTGCTCTGCCATAGGGTCTGCACATCAGTAGGTTATAAAAGTCTCCCACGTGATTTTGTAACACCAGGTTTGAGAATTACTAGATGTTACAGGGGGGAAAGTAAGGCTTAATGCAAAAGTGACTTTTCCAGGCTTCCATAGCAAGTGTGATCAGAGGGGAGGGACAGAAATGTGTCCCCTGGCTTACACTCAGTGCTGCTTTTACTGCATTTAGTACCATTTACTCTCATTTGATTATGTCAAGTTCCTGGGGAGCAGAGATAATTCACAGACTGGAACCACACAGGAAAGTAGCCTGGTGATTGCTTGGTGCTCACACTCTTTGATGCTACAAGCAGGTTGAATTTGTAGCAGGACATGAGGGGAATCTGTATAACTGGGTCTGTGTGGAGTCCCACAGACAGCATCATGGGATTTGGCTTTTTTGGGTTTTGCACTTCAAAACATGAAATGTACTCATCAAGGGTATTTGTGGTATGTTGAAATAAGACAGACTTTTTGGCCGATGTGTTTGGGCTCGAGTCAGGATTCTGTCTTTATGAGCTTTGGGAACTAGGATAAAATCGCTTTTTCTTTTGAGTTGTGTTTCATCTTGTGTGTATAATGGAGATAATATTCGCGTTTCTCTGTTGTTAGGAGGGTTACTGGAGATAACTTATGCGAAACCTGACACATGATACTGAATAAGTGCTGATTGAATTAGAAGTTGAGCAGGTCTGTCTAACTTTTCCCACAGGAACCAAGAGAGGACTAAGTAGATGGCCCCATCGGAAGAGTGATTTTTGTCAATTTTGCCCAGGACATTCAATGGGGCTTGGGTGGTAAACTGTGGACAACTCCCACTTGCTGATATTTGTGTAGCATGTGCTAAAAATGGGAGGAAACATCCTTCTCTTCAACATTTGTATCAAAATTACATTTTCTACTATTTCATAATATACATGAAGTTTTACTATGTTCTTAAAAATTTGAGTTCTAGAGACAGCCATTTCTGAAAAACCTGGGAATTTAATTGGTTCAGCCTTCCATCTAGAACTTGCCTTCTCGATACATGGTTGTGTAAACTCAGCATGCACGTTAAAAAATGATAAGTGGCTTATTACTCCCTTAAACCTGTTTATTTATTGGGTAGAACCAAGTGTTAGAGACATGTCTTTTTACATTGGGTTCTGCCTTCTTAAATCTTCTGCCTCCTGTGGCAACACAGAGAAACTCTGATATTTTTTCCACTTGAGAGCCTTTCTTAGTCAAAGACTATAATAAGGTAGCAAAAAATAGAAACTATCTCACACTAGTCAAGTGAAGTTTGGTTTATTGCATGCTAGAAAATCCTAAAAAAGGTTGGAGGCAATCATGGTAGCTCTGGGGTCCTTGGATCCAAGAGTTTTGAGACTTTTACTGTTTTGTCCTTCCACCCATGAGACTCCACAAACTCTGCTCTTTCCCCATTATGTACACCAGATCCATTGAGCTGAGTTTCATGTATAACCCTAAGCGTGGTAATTTCCTTAATTAGTCCTTGAAAACCCCCTCTCCTGTTTTTGTTTTAGACTTTCTTTTATTTATTTTCTTTGCCTCATTCTTTTTCCTATTCCAGTATCCCTTTCACCTCATAGATTTCTGATTTGATGTGCTTGGAATAGTCTATATATGCATGCATTTTAAGAAATATATAGTATTGTTTTAATTTCCATAATAATCATGCCTAACATTTATCAGCCACTTCCCAAATGCCAGACTCTGTTCCAAGTCCTTTAAATGTCTTAACTACTATAATCCTGACAACCAACTCCATGAAACAGGGACTATTATCTTGTGTTTTATAGATAGAAAACTGAGGCATAAAGAAAGGAACTTCCCCATTGTCACATAGCTGATGAGTTACTACCTGAACAAAGAGTAGAATCAATCTTGACTGTGGATCTTTCATGTTGGGCTCCATTGTTCTTGTGCCTGTAGACCATGTTTCTGTGCCGTCAATCTGGTCCCATTTCTTACCTTTTTTAGCTGCGGTTGCGAGTCAGCACAGTCGTTGGGGAGAGGGTTCCAAAATTAAACAATATTTATATTATTAATTTTAACACCTAGATAATATTTCTAGAAGATCTGTGTGACACCAGGCATTATTTGTGTGCATTAGATTGTTTAATTTGAATAAACCTAAGTCATTGGTATTAGTTTTTTTGTTTTTATTTTGCAGATAAGAAAACAATTACATGCCCTTGCAAAGAGGATGAATGTGTGTATATTTAATTACATACACAAATACTGATCAATGAGCATATAATTGTCCGGTCCCCTGCGGTATCTCCAATATACACCTTCCACGAAGTGCGAACCATTGCTATACCATAACTAATGAGTTTAAGCATATATATGAACTGAAATATTCCCATATGATCAGTACAATCTTTTGGACATCTATTTACATTGTAGCCCTTGTAGGAAGGGCTTAGAATACTGTGGAGTATTCCAGAGTATGGGTCTACTCTATTTGCTCTAGTTTGTTGGTACATTTCCACAGTGAGGCAGGCAAATAGCTCCAACTTCCGGCTTCCATGAGCACACTGTCATGAAAATCTTTCTACAGCCACAGACCAGTGTGGTGGTGTGGTGGGGGTCAGGGACCAACCCCACTGCCAGTTAGTTTTCACACAGTCTATTGTCCCTAGTAAACAGAAGTACAAAATAACCCCTTGGTGAGGTCAATCCTTGACCCTCCCATTTGTATGTGATTTGGTAGAAGTTCGCTTGGGATGTGGCTAGGAGTGGAGTGCTTGATCATGGTGCATTTTCATTTTCACTAGGTGCTTCCAATTGTTTTGTTTTAACATAAAGTCTGTACTTGGGTTCATTTCCTCCAATAAGGCCTTAGGATTCTTGTTTTCTCCCTGCCACCCCAGCACATGTATTATATGATGTTATCATCTTTGCTAATATGATGGTTTTACGTGTAGAATGTTATCTCCTGGTTTCTGCTTCTGTTATGTGCATGATAAGGTGATTCCATCTCTCAAAATTATGGGGGAGAAAAAGCCATTTGTCTCATAAGGATGAAATGTTCATTTCTAACCAAATAGATCTCTAGATTGATGTCATAGAGAGGTGTAAAGCCTGTTCAGCAGGGTTTATGGGAGGGACCAGAATCTCTTTGGAATGTAGTGCTGCTAGGGAAGGCCATTTTCTGATGTTAACTGAAGTGTCCCCTTTACATTCTTTCCTTTTTTTTCATTATTGATTGCATGAAAACCATAGCCTGGAAGCTTTTCCAGGTATTTGGGAATAAAATTGTGAACAAAATAGACATATCCTTTGGATTTTTGGAACATCTACTCTACTTGAGGGGATAATGTTAATCAAATACTCGAGCAAACATGCAATTATAAACCATGATGAGTACTATGAAGGGAACACAGAAGAGCTATGGCATATAACGGGAGTGTGATATATAATAGGATCTACTTATGTTTATTTGATGCAAGTATATTTTGGGGATGCTATCAGTCAGAAAAGTTATGGGACAAGGTAAAATGGAAGAAGGAATATTCAGGCAGAGAGAATAATCTGTGTAGAGACCGACAGTCAAGAAGAAATCTGACATCTTCAAGGTCTGAAAAGACCAAAGTTATTTTGAGGGTTTTTATACATCTATTTAACATATGTTTATTCAGTACCTACTATAATACTGTCACCTGGGCTAGAGTGCAATGCCATCATCGAGCTCATGGAAACCTCCAGTTCCTGAGATCAAGTGATCTTCCTGCCTCAGTCTCTTGAGTAGATGGGACTACAGGTGTATATTACCGTGTCTGGCTAATTTTTCTTAGGAAAAAAAAGGAAAGAATGTAAAGGGGACACTTCAGTTAACAACAGAATATGGCAGTGAAGAACAATGGCAGTAGTGGGGGAGTGAGATGAAGCTGGAAAATTAGGTAAGGGGCAGTCTATCGTGCACTTATCTCCCTTGAGTTTTCTCTAAGACAAATAGTCCATGTTTCAAGAATCATTCTTCTAATAATCTGGTTTCAGATCTCTTTTAACCTTCTGTTTACCCTTGTCCGAAGGTGCTACAGTTTGTCTGAGAGTGAGAGGCCAGTAGATCTAAGTAAAAATGGTTTTTTTTTTGCATGTCAAGAGATTCATTCTTAACACTTGTTAAATTTGTTGTTATCAGTGTTTATTCTTCTCTTTGGGTATAAGCTGAGCAGTGTATTATGTGTTGTTCAAGGACAGATAGTCCGTGGAGAATTGCTTTATAAGACAGCATTTGGGCTCTGAACATGTTGTTTGGCTGATTGATTCCCACCACCTCTTGTTTCTTTTTCCCCAGAAAAAGATAAGGGGGGAAGTGCCTCGCTTGCTACATGACAAATCAGGCTGCCCTCTGATCAATCATCATTGCCAGCTAAAATGATTAACTATTATTTAAGAATTTAATACTTTTGGGCTGGGGGCAGTGACTTATAACTGTGATCCCAATACTGTGGAAGGCCCAGGCAGGAGGAGTGCTTGAGGCCAGGAGTTCAAGACCAACTTGAGCAAGAGAGACACCCCCTCTTTACATAAAAAGAAAAATTAGCCAGACATGGTAATATACACCTGTAGTCCCATCTACTCAAGAGACTGAGGCAGGAGGATCACTTGATTTCAGGAACTGGAGGTTTCCATGAGCTCGATGATGGCATTGCACTCTAGCCCAGGTGACAGAGTAAGAGTCTGTCTCAAAGAAATATGTACTACTTTTGTTGTTGTTGTTGAAAGGTGTTAGAGTCCTCTCCTTTTCCTTTAACTGATGTGTAGTAAAGTGAAATGCACCAAATATGCAAAAGACCTTGGACAATTTCCATCCACTCTTGACCTCTAGACCTTGTAACTTAGCATTTGACATGCACCACTTTTGCCTCCTACCTTTGAAGTCTGGAAAGGAGAATGGCTGGTGTTGAGGGGAGATTTATTTATTGGACTCTGCTTCATTTTCCAGGGAATGAAGTGACCCTGTCATATAATGCAACTGGTTCATGTCACAGGACCACAACCTGGGTTTTCCTTGGCTTTGTCCTAAGAGGAACCTCTATTTTGTCATATCTTATTCCCTCCTTTAATCTCTCATGTCTCTCTTAATTCTTCCCACTCCTGATTCTGTTCCTTTCTTGATCCTATATTCCAAGCTCACTTCTGAAGGTAAGTCAGCCCCCATAGCCACACGTGAGCACATGGTTCTCACTGGTGTGATGCAGCCTGCAGAATGTAGATTTGTTCTGAAGCAGACCAACCTCTTTTGAGTTCTTTGATTTCATCTCCTGTTCTTCTTCTAGCATCTGTTCTGATCCTGCCCTGTCACATCATATATCTTTGACTCTTTTTCCTTTGTTCCTTAGATGACAAGTACAACTTGTTGCCCCATCCTTTTGCCATCTGTGGCATCAAGCCCCCTGGATATTTTGTTTTTTTCCTAGTTTAGGCTTTTAATGGACCCCAGAACTCCTTATCCTGGGTTACTAATTATTCTGCACCTTACACTCACTTCTTTCTGTAATATTGACCTAATCCTATTAGTGGTCTATTAAAATCTTGAATGAATCCACAGTGCCTGTGGGACTAAGTCCCTCCCCAGCCAGGAAATTGTGATCCCTTGCTAATTGGATCTCCCCATTTCAGCCCCACTCCAGTCACTGCCAGATGAGAGACCCCGTGCTAATTCTCTGAAGACGCTCTCTGCCTTCGCTTAAATGGTTCCTTCTGTCTGGAATACACTTTCAGTGTTTCTGCTTCCACCAATCTTTTTTTTTTTCCACCAATCTTTTCTAAAGTATTTATCAAAATAATACCTTCTCTGTTAAGTTTCCCCCGATTCTTTAGCTGGAAGTTATTTTGATTTCCTCCGAGTTTCTGTTACCCTTTATGGGCATTTCTGTTATGTTTCTTAGTATTTCACAGATGAAAGAACAGGGCTCTGTTTAAAAAACTGGGCCACAACCATTGCGAGTAGCACCATGGAGATTCTAGCTCACATTTTAACCTAAAATGCTGTTTTTTTCCACTATACTACATTCTTTCTATTGTCTATATTTCTGACTTACATATATTCCAATTACAGGCAGAGTACCAGAAAAACGTCTAACTTTTTTGTCTGCTTAGTATATTCTTGTCACTGTTTCACTTATTTTGAGTTCATTTAATTTGATTATCATAAAATCTTTATAAGGCACTCATCATATAATTCCTAATTTACATATCAGGGAACGAAGCACAGAAAGGTTGAGGAACTTGTCCAAGGTTTTGCAGCCAGCAGGTAACAGCCAGGACAACCCCCAGGCAGTGTGGCTTCACAGCTCAGGCTTGCCAGGTAAGGCTGTGGGCAAGCAGAAGCTAACAACATAAGCCACTGACTTTTTTTTTGCAGTTGATGATATTTTAGAATTATAGGCTATGATATTTCTCAGTAACTTTTGTCAATGGAGAACCAATATATCTCACTGATACAGCTTTTAGGATTTGAATATTTTTAAGGATTTCTGTGTTGTGGACTTTTGAAAAGTACAGTTTGACATTAACTGTCCTGCTTGGAAATTATTCAGGTGTGAAATGGTAATTTGAATTATTTGAAAACAATTCAATTTATGCATTATACATAAGAATTGCTTGTAATTGCTAATCTTATGTTGTACAAGGTATTTGTGGTGTTTTTGAAAAACCAACTTAGTAGCAAGCATTTGGAAAAGTATCCTTTGTACAAATGAGAGGACAGAAATTGTTCACACCTGTTTTCATGTCTGTCTTTACAAGATCTGAGGTTGAACAGAGTCATAGTTGTAGAGCCAGAAAATCAGAACAGGAGATAGATTAGTAGATACATAGGTATTAGTTTGTCAAGTTAGATGGTTTTAGGGCAATTTATAGAGACAAAATTTTTAGTTGAGAGGCTAATGAAATCTCAAGACCACTATTCATAATAACATTTGGGGACTAGTAGGCTTGGCGCTTGTGGCTCAACGGGCTAAGGCACCAGCCACGTACACCTGAGCTGGCGGGTTCGAATCCAGTCAGGACCCGCCAAACAACAATGACGGCTGCAACCAAAAAAAAATGGCTGGGCGTTGTGCCGAGTGCCTGTAGTCCCAGCTACTTGCGGGGCCGAGGCAGGTGACTCGCTTGAGCCCAGGAATTGGAGGTTACTGTGAGCTGTGATGCCACAGCTCTCTATCCAGGGTGACAGCTTGAGGCTCTGTCTCAAAAAAAAGCCAGGTATTGTGGTAGGCACCTATAGTTCCAGCTACTGGGTAGGCTGAGGCGTGAGAATCACTTAAGCCCAAGAGTTTGAAGTTGCTGTGAGCTGTGATGCCACAGCACACTACCAAGTTTGACAAAGTGAAATTATGTCCAAAAAAAAAAAAAAGGATTTTAAATTAGTCAAAGACTAAAAATGAGATAATAAGATAATATTTTTCTTTTTTTTCTTGAAACAGTTTTATTCAGTCACTCTCAGTAGAGTACTGTGGCGTCACAGCTCACAGCAACCTACAACTTTTGGGCTTAAGAGAAGATTCTCTTGTGTTGGCCTCCAAAGTAGCTGGTACTACAGGCACCTGCCACAATGCCGGACTACTTCTTAAAATTATTCTACTTTATAGTTTACCTATAATATCCTTCTTGAACTCTCCCTGTATCCACTTTACCCACAACACACATTCCAATATAGCACATCCATTAAGGTAATTGATGTCCTGGAAAGAGTACTTAGACAAGACCTAAAGTAATCAATCTGTCGTGACTCTTTATTATTTTAAAGGTTAATGGAGAAACATCTGTCCCTCTTTTTTTTTTTTTTAAGAGACAGTCTTACTCTATCGCCTTTGGTAGAGTGCAGTCGCATCACAGCTCACAGCAACCTCCAGCTCCTGGGCTTAGGCAATTCTCTTGCCTCAGTCTCCCAGTAGCTGGGACTACAGGCGCCCACCACAACACCCAGGTATTTTTTTTTTTTTTTGAGACAGAGCCTCAAGCTGTCACCCTGGATAGAGTGCCGTAGCATCACAGCTCACAGCAACCTCCATTTCCTGGGCTTAAGCAAGTCTCCTGCCTCTGCCTTCCAAGTAGCTGGGACTACAAGCGCTCACCACAATGTCCGACCATTTTTTGGTTGCAGTCATCATTGTTGTTTGGCCGGCCGGGCTGGATTCGAACCCGCCAGCTTATGTGTGCGTGGCTGGCACCAAGCCCCAGCTATTTTTTGTTGCAATTTTGCTGGAGCCGGGTTTGAAACCCCTACCCTCAGTATATGGGGCCAGTAACCTACTCACTGAGCCACAGGCGCTGCCCTATCCCCTCTCTCTTACCTAATTGACACCACTTGCTTTATTTTGCTTCAGAAAAATAATGTTTATCACTCTTGCTCCAGGAGATCAGGCATGTCCATTAGACTTTATTTTTTTTGAGACAGAGTCTCGCTATGTCGCCCTGGTACAGTGCCCTGGTGTCACAGCTCACAGCAACCTCCAACTCCTGGGCTTAAGCGCTTCTCTTGCCTAGGCCTACCAAGTAGCTGGGACTACAGGTGCCCACCACAACGCCCTGGTATTTTTTTTTTTTTTGCAGTTGTCATTATTTAGCTGGCCCAGGCCAGGTTCAAACCCGCCTGCCTCAGTGTATGTGGCTGGTGCTGTAACCACTGTGCTATGGGTACTGAAACTCCATTAGACTTTAATTTCCATTTATTCATCCATTTATATATATAAATATCAATAACTAAAGTTGTTTTCTACGCTTAGCACCCATAGCACAGGGTTTGGCTGGCGAGTCTGAATCCAGCCTGGACCAGCTAAACAATAATGGCAACTGCAACCAAAAAAAAAAAAAAAAATAGTTGAGCATTGTGGTGGGCACCTGTAGTCCCAGCTACTTGGGAGTCTGAGGCAAAAGAATTGCTTGAGCACAAGAGTCTGAGGATGCTGTGAGCTTTGCCACCATGGCTCTCTACTAAGGGTGACATTGTGAGACTCTGTCTCAAAAAAAAAAAAAATTGTTTTCTCTACAGCAATAGCTAGGAGTCCAGAAATAAGATCACTTGAAGCACCAAATTCTAATACCTACAAGTGTGTGAAAAATATCACACCAAGTTTAAAAATAACTCTTTAATCATATGCACATAAAGGGGATAAAGGAAAACACCAGGCTAACTGGGGGAGGGAGTAGGGTATTCTCCCTTTGTCCCAATGTCTGCTTGGCACAGTTCTGAGATCACACACAAAACTGGAGGTGGGCTGGGGAGTAGAATAAGGGAGAGAACTGAAGAGACAAAAGCAA
>CAUYON010049037.1:0-25360 GCA_963573935.1 Arctocebus calabarensis
TGAGCGCCTGTATTCCCATCTACTTGGGAGGCAGAGGCAAGAGACTCGCTTGAGCCCAGGAATTGGAGGTTGCTGTGAGCTGTGATGCTACGGCACTCTATCCAGGGTGACAGCTTGAGGCTCTGTCTCAAAAAAAAAAAATTAAAAGAAAAAAATTATTTGTAATTCCTCTGTATAGATTTGTTTCCTCCCCTACTTATTTACTCAATCACTTATATCAGTATGAACTTTGGATCTTTGGATTCTTTGGGTCATAATCCAATATTGTTTTGTTGCTCAACTTGTTCCAGCTTTGGCCATTTTTCATTTGGCTCTGTGTACCTTTGAAATATCCCCATTCTTTTGTTTTTAAGTACTCTCTGGCATTACAAGATGCTCCAGGCTCATCTTGTATATTCACTGCTCTTGCCCCTAGAATTAGCCATTTCTCTATTAGAAATGCATGGAGAAAGAGGGAAGAGCCATTTGATGTTATTTTCCAACTAAGTATAGGGGCACATCAGCTATCTTCCCATCTGTGAAACTCTAAAGGTCCAAGTTGTGAAGGCCATGGAGGGACCATGGAAATAGTAAACACCATAAAGAAAACCTGTGGACCTCTCTGCCTTTGGACAGGGCAATGGTTATTCATGTATTTATCTAAAAAATGTGTTCAATTTAAATATGATTATACAATCTCACTTGAAAAATCACTCTGGTATTCAGCAACTTTCAGGGTTATTTTCCAATTTTTCCCAGTTTGCTGGTTCCTTATACCGGAGAGCTTTCATAATAAATCTTGATGAATAATGGGCAATGTGTGCCAAGCACAGTGATGGTTCTGGAAAATAACTAAAATCCATTGTAGATAAAATGCTAAACAGTGTGGTAGAGATTATAAATGCTTTTGGATTTTGAGAAGAGGTTTGAAGAAAGCTTCCCTGAAGGAGGGAGTCCTTATAAAATGAGCCAGATTGATAGAGAGAGGCAGGTCTCAGAGAACAAAGACACAAGAGCAGGAAGGAACAGAATGAGCTCATGAGACAGTGAATGACTTTAAGGAGAATGACATTTCCCCCTGTTTACACAGATAAAGCAATCAATAGTAAACTTGCCAAAGAGTCATAGTAAATAAGATGTGAATTCAACACTTTCCTTCCTCCCATAAATGTTTTCCGAGTGTCTAAAATGTATCAGGCACTATGGTAGGTGCTTTGCAATGTTTATCCATCTTTCCTGGAGGATGCAGTGGAGAGACAGACAGACATGGTTCCTTTCCATGGTTTCTTGGTTTGCAGCGTGACATGAGAAAGGTCTGAAACTAGGGCAACTGTGAGCTGGGTAGATGGTGTTTATGAAACTATGGAAAATTCTACAAGATAGGAAGGGTTATGGCAAACTCTAATAAGATTCCAAGTCTTGATTCCTTTTGATATTATATCCAACATTAAGTTCCAGATAAAGGCTTTAAATGTAAAAAATATTAAAATAGTAAGATGAAAATTTAAATGTATAACCCTAGGCAAGGAAGATACAAGTCAGTAAATACAAAAATCCATAATGAAAAAAGATTTAAATTTTATAAACATTTAAAAAAATTATATGACCAAAGACACTTTAAATAAAGCCAATAGAGAAAGCACAGATTTGATGAAAATTCTCATAGTATATATAACATATCCTTAATATTCAAAGAACATCTTCAAACTGCTAGGAAAAAAGACAAACCTAGGGAAAAAATGCATAAAGATATATAGACCTACAATGAACAGTACAACATGAAAATATGCTCAATGACCGGAAATGTGTATGCGCTTTGACTCCACAGTCCTGCTCCGGAGAAGCTTCCTACACAAATAAAATCTCCTGTAAGATAGAGATACATGCCAAGGATGCTTACTGCTGCATGGTTTCCAAAGGCAAAACACTGGGAACAATCTCATTGTCTATCAAATAGGAGGCTGGATGAATAAACTTTGGTATGTTCTTATTACAGAAACTCATGCAGCTATTAATAAGAAAAGGTTAGCAAGGTATGTATATACCTGGAGAAATGTCCATTAGTTAAGCTAAAAAATGTTTCAACATAATAATCCTATTTTTTGGGAAAAAACAAAGGAAGAAAGAAAAATACTTATGCATGTGAGTAAAAATAGGGTTTTGGGGGGTAGGGTGGGGAGACACAAAGTCTTACTGTATCACTAGGCTGGTCCTGAACTCCTTGGTTGAGCAATTCTCCTGTCTCAGCCTCCTGGTAGCTGGAACTCTAGGCACACCCCATTGTGCCCACCTAATTTGGTTTTTTAAAACTTTGGGGGAAGGTGTCTCACTATGATGCCTAGGCTGGTTTTGAACTCCTGGCCTCAAGCAATTCTGCCTCAGCCTCCCAAATAGTGGGGCTTATAGGCACAAACTACTGCACTTGGATGTTTTCTTAAGAAAATAGAGAAAAAAGGGTAAAGATATGCACCTTGTTAATATTCATTTTATATATAAGGTGTAGGGCCAATATTCTTTTTTTGCCTTCATATACCTTTTTTTTTTTTTTTTTTGAGATAGAGTCTCACTTTGTCACCCATTGGTAGAGTGCCATGGTGTCATAGCTTACTGTAATCTCAAACTCTTGGGCTCAAGAGATCCTCTGGCCTCAGTTTTTCATTTTTTTTTTTTTTTTTCGTAGAGACAGAGTCTCACTTTATCGCCCTCAGTAGAGTGCCATGGTGTCACACAGCTCACAGCAACCTCCAACTCCTGGGCTTAAGCGATTCTCTTGCCTCAGCCTCCTGAGTAGCTGGGACTACAGGCGTCCGCCACAACGCACGGCTTATTTTTATTTATTTATTTTTGAGACAGAGTCTCAAGCTTTCGCTCTGGGTAGAGTGTCACGGTGTCACAGTTCACTTCCAACTCTTGGGCTTAAGCGATTCTCTTGCCTCAGTCTCCCAAGTAGCTGGGACTACAGGTGCCTGTCACAGTGCCTGGCTATTTTTTGATTGTAGTTGTCATTGTTGTTTGGTAGGCCTGGGCTGGATTTGAACCCGACAGCTCTGGTGTATGTGGCTGGCACCCTAGCTGTTTGAGCTACAGGCGCCGAACCAGTTTTTTTCATTTTTAGTGGAGACTCTTGCTCAGGTTGGTCTTGAGCTAGTGAGCTCAAGTGATCCACCCACCTTGGCCTCCCAGAGTGCTAGGATTACAGCCACCATGCCCAACTTCCTTCATATACTTTTATATTTGATTTGTTACAAGCTTGTAATATTTCTTCAAAAATTTAGATAATAAAATTGTGTAATGAATAGGTATGCCAGGCCTCTGTCTTCCTTCACCTTTACCTGTGGCATGTCTGAAGCAAAGGCACAAGGCTGAGGGGAGACATTCTAGCATCACAGACAGAAATCAGTTTCACATATCCCTTAGTTAGCTAGTGTGATATTTATTTGGCTGCAGGCAAGATTTTTAAGAAAGTTTAAAAAATATTGTACCGGGCGGTGCCTGTGGCTCATCGAGTAGGGCGCCGGCCCATATATCGAAGGTGGCGGGTTCAAGCCCGGCCTCGCCGAACTGCCAAACAGAAAAACAGCCAGGTGTTGTGGCGGGTGCCTGTAGTCCAGCTACTCGGGAGGCTGAGGCAAGAGAACCTCCTAAGCCCAGGAGTTGGAGGTTGCTGTGATGCCACAGCACTCTACCCAGGGTGACAGCTTGAGACTCTGTCTCAAAAAAAAAAAAAATATATATATATATATATATACACACACACACACATATAGTACCTATATCTGAAAACACACTATTGAAATTACTCTCTGGCCAAAGCTAGAGCAATTTAGTGCTTGGTAGAATTTTGTGTGCTGGGAATGTTACTCAGCAGCAGTGACCTTCACAACATGATTTCTCTTCATTCTCAGTGCTACACACTGTGTTGATGGAGACTACAAAGGTTAAGTCCCTCTTGTACTAAAAATAGGGAGCTTCCCCCAAAGAAAGTCTTCACTGGAGAATTCTTACAAGCATTTAAGTAAGAAATAATCCTAATGCTATACAATCTCAGAGAATAGAAGAGCCAAGGGAACATTTCCCAAATCATTTCATGAGGCAAATCCCACGATACCAAAATCAGATCAATGATATTACAAGAAAATTAAAAAATAAATAACAGATCAATATTCTTTAATAATATAGAAGTAAAAATCTTAACTTTTTAAAAAAGCAAGTTGGGGCTGGGGCTCAAACTTGTAATCCTAGAACCTTGGAAGGCCGAGGTGGGTGGATTGCTTGAGCTAGGAAGTTTGAGACCAGCCTGAGCAAAAGTGAGATCCCCATCTCTACTGAAAACTAGCTGAGCACAATATGCTCTACTGTAGTCCCAGCTACTTTGGAGACTGAGCAAGAGGATCACTTGAGCCCAAGACTTTGAGGTTGCTGTGAGCTATGGTAATACCATAGCACTCTACCCAGGTCGACAGAGTGAGACACTGTGTCAAAAAAAAAAAAAATCAACATCAGTCACTCATGGATTTAAAAATGGGACAATTTCTGCTTCTGAATGATTTTTCTTTTTCTTTATTTATTTTTGCAGGTTTTTTTTTTTTTTTTTTGCCAGGGCTGGGTTTGAATCCGCCACCTCCAGTATATGGGGCCTGTGCCCTACTCCTTGAGCCACAGGTGCTGCCCGATTTTTCTTTTTAATTAAGTGGACATGTGCTACAAGTTGAGGTGAATAAATTGAGAGCTCTTCCCTACATTTGGGAATACCATCTCTCATTGAGATTCAGTGGCTCAAGCCCGTAGTCCTACCAAGGCCTAGGCAGTGATACCCCTGCACGTTGAGGGGACTGGGAGGAACACTTCCTGATTGCCATGGTGACCACAGAAAACTGAGGCCTGGGATGCTAGTGGCAGCATCTCTGGGATGGTATCCAGTGCCCCCATGCCAGACCACAGCTGGTTTCTTTTGTTTTCAACCAAGAACTTTGAGGCAGTCCCCATGTGTCATACTCTTAGGAGAGGTCAGAAATCTTTCCCTAGTGACTCCCTGTGTTACATGCTCCCTTCGGAGTAGCTTGTTAATGTTTGCTGATAGACCAGCTCTCAGTTGCCTCGTCTGTACCTTCTTACCAGACATGAGATGCAGTGGGTTCCATGTTTTTCTTCACAAAGGGCAGCAGTCAGGCCACTAAGTCCAAACACACAAAGAAATAAGGCAGCTCCTGGCTGATAAGGGCCACCAGCTCAAAGACATGACAGCCATTCTGAAATCACATTACGTTCAACAAGGAAAAGTTCTTCGAGATTTAAGCATGAAAGGGGTGGAAATGGCTTCTCCTTCCAGAGGGTAGAAGGGTAAGGAAGGGAGTGAACTAGCATTGTTTGCTGTGCATCAGGAGGCAGCCAGCTGGGTGCTTTATACACACACATACTCCCCTGACCTCCTTTCATGTTTATCACGGCCCCTATACCTCACCCTGGAAACTTGAGGGAATTGGGTCTCAGAGACCTTCAATCATTTGTCCAGGGTCACAGAGCTGGTAAATGGCAGAGGTGTACTTCACATTCATTCTGTGTTCACATTACACCTCCCAGTGAGTATTCATGGGAGGCAGCAGGGAAGGAGGGAGGCTGAAAAGAACCCTTCCCTCTGGAGATGTCCTACTGTCTGTACTTCTCTTAGGACCACTTTGAGGACAGGTCCACTGTCTGGGACAATCTGAAAACTCTTCAGGGCAGAGACCACATCTCTTTCCCCTTCGTCTCACCCCCTGCCTCACCACAAGCTCTGAGGTGACCTGACCTATTGGTCCCAGTTTCATCATGTCCTTCCTTTCCTGTGATCTCTTCTAAGGTGGCCAGATGGCCCTTGGTGAACTATGTCCTAGTGAAAATGGAGGTTAGGTTGCTGCGGCCCAGAGTTACTTGATATTCTTTCTCATTGTTGAATCTATTTATACCACAAAGCTTTCAAGTGCCAATAAATTACTTGGCTGTTGATTCACATCTTCAGTATAACTATTTTTATACACTGCTATGATTTTTTTTAATGGAAAGTGCTTTAAAAGTGGAAGCTGTATTGTATCACTGTGATTTTCCTGTAAGTAAAGTACTTTCCAATCAATCATTCTTGGAATAATGGAATAGTTCTCATTGATACAACATGATGGCTTTAACCTTTTACTGAAAATTATTTCTGTGCCAAAAGGGGTGATGGCATAATTCATCTTCCCTCAATAAAATACCCATGTGGCTACTGTTCATTGCCTTTCTCACGATGATTTCCTCTTAAGGAAGAGCAGCTCTTGCAGAATGGATGTAGCATTCTGAAGTCCCTGCCTTCTTTTTAAAAAAATTTTATTTTTATTTTATTCAGATTAATATGAGAGTTATCCCTGCCTTCTTGAGGGCCTTTGCCCTCCTGAGTTCTGAGAAGTTCTGAGCTGTGGTACCGTGGAGGCTGGTGGAGTACCAGTGACGTGAAAGGCCAGCAACACATGCCCAATAGAACCCCTGAGCCTTCTCGTGGGGTAGGGGTGGAGTCAGGGACTTGGCTGGTGGGGTGGGGATGGCACTCAGGACCCCAAGGAGGGGAATCCCTAAGGACAGCACCCCAGAGCTGGGGCATGGGTTGAGGTGGGCAGCCGCTGCTGCTAGGCAGTGTTGCCACAGGGTGGTTGGTTTCTCATGTCCCTTCCCCTCTGTCCAGCTGCCCCACTCTCCTTGACATTGCCCCTTGCCTGCCTGGGCCCTTGCCTGTGACTGTGGGTCTGCTTCCTCAATGAACTCACTCAGCCCATGTCCCAGTTTCTGGGCTCAGCTCTCAGCTGAGAGACAGGAGCACACAGAAAAGCCCTGTGGAGCTGTAGTAAATGTGTGACAATGGTGCTGTCCAGCAGAGCACAGCTACATCTTAATCTGAGCCCAAGTTGTCTGCATTAGCTTTTTTTTTTTTTTGGTAGAGACAGAGTCTCACTTTATTGCCCTCGGTAGAGTGCGGTGGCGTCACACAGCTCACAGCAACCTCCAACTCCTGGGCTTAGCTGATTCTCTTGCCTCAGCCTCCCAAGAAGCTGGGACTGTAGGTGCCCACCACAACACCCGGCTATTTTTTTGTTGCAGTTTGGCCGGGGCCGGGTTTGAACCCTCCGTATGTGGGGCTGGTGCCCTACCTACTGAGCCACAGGCACCGCCCTGCATTATTAGCTCTTTTTCCTGGGGTTCTGCTCAGAGTTAGGCTGTCTTCTGGGTGCTTTGTGACAGCTTTTGTTTTTCTCGAGAACCCTGTGGTGTACAGTTAGGCCAAGTGGCACTGCACAGAAGCACCCACCCTTTCATCCCCGCTCAGCTCACCAGGCTGAGTGCCTGTCCAGAGGGGCTGCTTCTTCTAATATGCACAAAGTGCCACAGAGGCCAGCAGCAACCCTGGGGGATCCCTAATTTAAGGTGAGAGAATTAGGGGTGAAGGAAGTTAAATAACTTGCTCAATGTACAGGAAAGGCGGTAAAGGGCAATCAGAACTTGCAGCCAGGTCATCTGTGTGGGAGTCAGCAGCAGAGAAGGTGGAGAAGCTCTTTTGATGGAAAGAGACTGGGCTTTTGGCTGCTGCTCACATTTTCTCATTTCCCCATGGAGAGAACTTCTATGTATGCTGTAGTGATGAGGAATGACAGGGAGGCGAGCGCAAAGAGCACGTATGTCTCCAGTGATGTTCCTCTGTGTGCTTGAAGCAGGAACAAAGAGAAGGGGAACTAGAGTTGTCCTGGGGGGGTGGTGTGGAGGAGGTACACAGGAGGGTACAAAGGAGTCAAGGTTTTCAGGAAAGAAGGAAAGAAAACTTCCGATAAGCAGCCAGAATCTAACCTAGATAAGGAACAGAGGTCAGGAGGGGTCAACAGGCCAGGAGAAAATGCAGGGAATCCAAGCCATGTGACAATGGTGTAGGAGTTGGGTGACAGAGCGGGTCAGGAAAAAGAGGGAGGTTTGTTACCACAGAACTGAAGTGGCTCCAGGTCCCAACAGTGTCCTCAAAGTCGTCATGGGAGCAGAGAGGAGTGGTGTGGAGGTGAAGAGGGACCAGAGTTGAAAACATCTGGGAACTTGGATGGTACTTCAGTCATTATGTGACGGCAGCATTGAGGTAGAGGGAAAAATTGTGATATAGAAGCCAACGTCTTAGATAAACAGACAAGGATCAGGAAAGCGGGTTGAGGTGCGATAATTGAATAGCTGGCAACTTTACAGGGAGGTGGAGGGGAGATGGCTAGAAGCCACGATGATTGGGCCTTAGGGTCAGGAGCAGCGTTCACCCATGAGGGCTGTATGGGGAGTAAAGGATGCACAAAGAGCTTGCTTAGGAGGAACAAAACAGCCAAGGGGCTTAGGCAGGAAGTGTAGGAGGGAGAGAAGCACAGAGCAGGAAGGGACTTTGCTTGGTCCCTTGTATCTGAGTCTTCCTTCTCCGTCATGGGTCCCTCTTGTCTCTCTCATGTTGGTTTTTCCTTGTGTTGTGTCCTGGGCCCACTGTCCTTCTCATTCCCCATAATTTCCTGAGTGTCTCAAATACTGATATAGTTTCAGGTGCTATGAATATGAGTCCTGAATCAATATCTCTCCTCTATCTTTGGACCTGTGCGGCTGGTTGAGCAAGCAAATCTAACTCAACAAAACCAAACTAAACTCATCACTCTACCTGAACATGGGCCTCTTATCTTTTCAATTTGTGGCACCTCCACATTGAACACCTGGGTGTCTTCTGGATGTTACCCACCTATATAATTAAGTGATCATCCATTGCCAAGTTTAAATCCTTAACACTTCTCAAATCTGCCCTCTTATCTCTACCCTTTCTTCCACTACCTCTAGGGGACTGTATCAACTGCCTGAACAGTCTACCTGCCTCTGGTCTGGACCCTTCCAGGCCGCTGTGCTCTTTACTGCTGCAAACCTGGCCACCTGACTTCCATGCCTCTAGCCCTTGGAATATCTCTTATCTTCCTTAGGATAAAATTTTAGCTCCTTAAAAAGGCACATGAGGCTTCCAAAACTACTTTCCCAGTTTCATCTATCACTTCCTCCTGTTACTTAAGGAACTTACTTCCTATTCACTTATGGGTCTTCATACATGACAACTTCTTGGCTTGGACTCTTCCCTAGACTAACTCCTCATATTCTAAGACTCAACTCAGGAATTAACTTAGTCATCACATATTTATTGCCTGGCACTCTGTCTAGAGCACTGTGCTTGGGTTAGATACCCTACTAGGTCCTTCCTGCCTCTCCTGTGAGGGCAGGAGGACAGTCTTCATCACCTCGTATCCTGGGACCTAGGGCAGTGCCACCTCAGGAGGGGTACTGAGTGATCAGGAGAGGAGCACAGGCTGTCCCAAGAATGCCCTGTGGGAGGGATGACAATAAAATAGACTTGTGACAATTTTAGTTTGCTAAATTCTACCTGACAAAGAAATGGATGAGTTGGAAGGAATGATGAGTATTAAGTGTAGTTGGGTAACAATCCCATGTGATGAAAACTCCCAAAGTAAGAGCTTCTTAGGCGGCCACAACAGACTCCAGACAATCTTGTAAGAATGATATCATCACTGAGGCTTCATTTGTTAGGAATCCGTACCCACGCTGGCTGACTCATTACCAACTGCGGAGGGACCCTAAGAGTTAAAGCCCTTGCATTCCTCCTCAATGTCTTAACGCATTCCATCTGACAAGCAGATTCCACTGTCTTTTCTTTTCAAAACCTCTCCCTACACAAAGCTCTTCAGAGCCTACACTGTGGATGTGAAATCCTCAGCCATGCTTGTGGTTTTAGAAGCTGGGGAAAGCAAATGGGATGAAACATGACTAAATCATAAGTCAATGATTATTTCTTCTTAAAAAAGAATATTGCAAGGGGTTCAAAAAAGGGAGAGAATAAATGTAAACGACCAGAATTCCTGCTAACTCCTATCATGCTGGGGCTGCCAGATTCCACCTGGAGAGTCGGCCTTGCTGGCTATACTAGGTTCAGGTCAGAATTTCTTCAGGGGAGTAAGGTTCAAAGAAGACTGTGCCAATTGCTGAGATGGCTCACCCTTAGGTTAGCCTGGGGGTCCTGCTCTGTTCTGCTTCCAAGTTCTAACAGTGGAGCTCAGCCTTGTTCCTGTTTGCAGGAGACTAAGTCCAGACCAGGCCCAGGAACGTAAAAGCCATTCTTTGTCCTCCAAGGATTAATGGCTGATGGGCAGGAAATGTGAGTGTCATGAACCTTGGACAAGCACCACAGAAAGAACAAACAACTTGGTTTTACATCCTGGCCCCACCCCTTTCTGTTAGCTCTTCACCCACAGTGAAGCCCCTTTGCCATTTTTATTTCTATTCACACAACTGGATAAAATATTTTTCTCAACTGGGACAGTGCAGTAAATAGTCTGGAGTCAGACAGACATGGGTTGAAGTCCTGATTTCACCACTTACTAGCTGTGTGACCTCTGGCCAAGGAAATGATAAATATAGGCCTTTTCCCCACACATTTCCCCGACATAGTTCTTGGACTACCAGAATGCTGCCTGCAGAGTGACTTGGCCTTCACTTTTTCACAGCACTTTCTGGTTTACAGAGCATGTGTGCAGAGGTGATTCAATCTGAATTTCAGTGCGATCCTGTTAGGTACATAGAGTGGGTCTTTCACTTTCCAGATGAGAAGCCAAGTGAAAGAACTTACTCAAGTTCAAATGGGTAAGTGGCAGAACTGAAACACCTCGGTTGAAGCCCAACGCCCCTTAAAGTAGTCCTCTGGGGAAGTCATACAGATATTCCAACTGTGTTCAAAAATATTGAAACTTCTCTTTCAGAATGCCTTCAAGATCTGTAGCACATCTCTGAATATCCTCAATGAAAGCACAATTTCATCTAAGCCCATGGTTCTCAAACTTGAGAATTGCCTGCCGGGCCTGCTACAACAGGATTGCTGGGCTCCACCCCTAAAATGTCTAATCTATTAAATCTGGGGTGGGGGCCCAGGATTTGTATTTCCTGTCAGTTCCCAGGTGATGCCCAATGCTGCTACAGGCTACACTTTGGGAACCACTATCCTGAGGAATTTGTTTCTGGAAGAGGGAATCATGTAAAACCAAGACTAGTAATTAAAGTGAGGGATCAAGCTAGGGAACTCCACCATTGGCCAAAAGCCACTGGCAATTGTAAAGAACAACACTAGCTCTGGTGGAAATTCAAATAAAGAACTCCAAAAAGGTTCTGAACAACAGCAGTTTGGACTAAATGTGAAGTTTCCCAACGTGTGCTAAAGAACTCTGAGTATATAGAACACCTCGCACACTGCCTTGTGAGATGTTCATTATCAACCTTTTATTTTCCAGTTTAAAAAAAAACAACCGCATGGAGGTGACACCCACATTAGAGAGGATCATGCTGTTTGAGGAAGAATTAAGAGTTATTTACAACAGCTGCACTAGTCACACTGGCTTGGTAGAGGTCTTTTCTATGCTGCAAACATGATGCAGAACATGAGGGGGAAACTGACTCTTCCTACCCTCATTTTTCTGTTGTGAATGGAATGGAAAAAGTGAAAAGATATACCTTTGGATGCCAGAGAAAAACATGCAACCTTGTTTTTTGGTGGGGGAGATCCTAGTAGAAAAGAAATAAATGAACTAGGTACTCAAGCTGGGGGAAAGTCAATCTTTCGTGTCACAGCAGGGAAAAAAGAGGCGGAGGACTGCCTAAATATTGGTTCTATTCTAATTTCAATTCTACATTACATTAAACTCTCCTTGTACTCCTCTTTAATTTACAGCAGATGCTGACACAAATTGGTGTGCCTTCTCTTCTTTGACATCAGTATTTCTCGTGAATTATGTATTTCTTCTGGAATGAGGTTTAAGAGGCTAAAGCTTTCTTTCATTTAGACAGATGAGAACACAGAAGGATCAATGGGAGGTTGAGTGTAAAATCAAAGTAAGGTGGGGCTGAGATTTGTTCAGGGCAGCATTTGACTGCCCAAAGAGACTATAAGTGGTATTAAAAATGACACTGGTCTTTCACTTTTTAATACATATATTGATTAAACTTCAACTATTATAGAACAAGAAAAACCTTATCCCAGAACTGCCAGATTCTTTATTTCTTGGTATCCTACAAGTATTTAGTAACCATTTGTAAGTGTACAGGTGATCATAATAGTGGCATCCCTTGGGTTCCACCTAAAACTGAGTTAAAGACAAACGATTTCTCCCAGCCTGATGCGGTGTGTTTTGGCCATTTCGACCTTCACACATGAATGGACTTAGTTGTGGCACTCAGGCTCCCTCACGGGTTGGCACTATGGACAGATCTGGTCCCACTACTGGTGACAAATGGCTCCTGGTCCAAGTCAGCCACTGGTTCCTATTGACAGAGGTCATTTGCTGGCTCAGCTTCCTCAGTTTGTGACAGATTCAGGGCTGACCAGTTACACCAGGAGAAAGTGGGGCATTTTTGAGGAGACCGTTCTGGGATAACATCTGCATCAAAATGACCACGTAAAAAATATAGACATGCTGTCTTATATTACCAAATGTGTAATGTGTACAAACATTCCAGTCTCTACCTTTTCTGCACTTTGTTCCACCCTCAGCCCAAACCCGAGCCTCATTCCATAAGCAAGCATTAGCCATCACTGAAAACCCTTCTTAAGATTTTAATCTTTACCCATCACAGGTAATGGGAATTGGGGATAAGGTGAAGGTGTTTGTTTTGCACATTGCTTGATAGTTTAAAAAAGAAGAATTTGTTTCCTTGTTTGTCTTTTTTTTGAGACAGAGTCTCACTATGTCACCCTCAGTTGAGTGCCATAGCATCACAGCTCACAGCAACCTCAAACTCTTGGGTTCAAGAGATCTCTTACCTCAGCCTCCCACATAGCTGGGACTACAGGCACCTGCCACAATGCCTGGTTATTTTTTTTGTTGTAGTTGTTTGTCATTGTTGTTTGGCAGGCCTGGGCTGGGTTCAAATCTGCCGGCCTCAGTGTATGTGGCCGGTGCCCTAACAACTGAGCTACAGGCACTGAGCCAAAAGAAGAGAAGTTTATATGTTACTTACAGTAACTTAATGTAAACATCGTCCCTGAGTCAATATGGTCACATTAAAGCAGCTCAGTCATGTTCTTGGGCTAAAACTGTCTGTGTCTAGGAGCCATGTCATGATATTACTTACCTAGTGGTACACCCCAGGTGGTCAACCAGCCTAAAGAACATGTACGTACACCATCCACTTAGAAGAGGGACACAGGCCAGGAGACCAGAGGGCTGCTCCAGCCTCTCTTCCAGCTCAGGGGCTGCTCCCAGCCATGGCCTCTCCCACTCTGCTGTCTCGGGACCTGCAGATCAGAGTGGCCTGTGGAGACTGAAAATGGCTAAAAATTCCATTTTGGCCAAATTGTCTGTGGTGGAGTAATTTATTCTATAATTTAAAGAATTCCACATCAATGAAAGAGAAGTGAAATCCTAAGTGCACGCTAAAAATGAAATTTAAAAGGGCCTATTCTTCAGGCAATATTAATGAAAGCTTTGTATGTATATATATTGGTGAATACATGGCACTTAAAACTAAAACGCCTGTTAGTGATTCACTGGGTTCTAAAGATTGGCCTTGCCTTTTGTGGTTAGCCATCTTTTCTCTTTGTGACTTCTCTATTCTAGACAGAAAACAGTTAATCCAATATGATTTAATATCTTACAAAAGAGTCCCTAAAACATTTTCTGCCAAATGTTCATCTTCTAACAGCTGCCTTTTTATTTCAGTGAGAGGTATTTGAAATGAAATCATTGTTCTCCATGAAAAATGCATGCTAAATAATAGAGAACTACTAGATTATTAAATAGCAAAGGCATTTGATAATCTTAGCACCAACCACAGGTTCCACTTCTGCTGATGCACAAAATTTTGAGTAATTAGTCATTGCACAATATTGTATTTATATTCTTTGTCACTCGAGCTGTTAGGCCACAAAGTCAGCAGGCAGTTACTGTTATAAAAGGTTCTTTGGGTTATTTATAATGTTTCTGCTTCCTTAACAGTTGCGCCTCACCCTTGGGGCTTGAGCCAGGTCTATACTGTGAAAATGAAGGAAGGAACTGAGCAATTGTTCTGTGACGCTAACTGTACTGAAGGCTGGAGTGCACGATTCCCAACACACTGTGTATGCCTTGGCTGGTGCACCTGGTATTTTTGTCTGCACAACCCAAATTTATCATATACTGGCTGATTTGTCACTTTGCTGGGGAAGGATGCATAGTTATGTGATGGCTTTTTTTCTACCAGGAAGAAGCTAGCGTCTAAGGCAGAGGTGGTAGGGCTAGATATCTGAACTAGTATTATGCTGCAAAAGAGTTTCCTTTGACTGTTATTTACTTTAAACGAAGGATATATTTTTGCTGCAAATGCTTATCCATTGTATAGACCAGAAATTCCCTAAAACAAGGGTAATAGGCAGGTGCCCAATGGAAAGGCATATAGGAATCACCTGAGATTTTTATTTTTTTTTTGTAAATTATATAGAGGACTTTCTTGTTATCTGCAGAGAATCACTGTTGGCATGAACTCTTTCTAAGGAGACTAGATTTTAGCCCTTGGATGAGTCAGCCATCAAAAAAAAAAAAAAAAAAGCTGATAATAGACCTAAACGTAAGACATGAAACTGTCAGAATTCTAGAAGAAAAAGTTGGAAAAACTGTTAGAGACATTGGCCCAGGAAAATAATTTATGAAGAAGATCCCAAAAGCAATCACTGCAACAAGAAAAATAAATAAATGGGACTTGATCGAATTAAAAAGCTTCTGCACAGCCAAGGAAACAATTGTTACAGCAAACAGACAACCTCCAGAATGGGAGGAAATATTTGCATGCTATATATCCAGCAAAGGGCTGATAAGCAGAATCTACAAAGAACTCAAGCAAATCTGCAAGAAAAAAAAAAAAAACCCACCCAACCCCGTGGGGCAGTGCCTGTGGCTCAAAAGAGTAGGGCGCTGGCCCCATATACCAGAGGTGGTGGGTTCAAACCCGGCCCCGGCTAAAAACTGCCAAAAAAAAAAAAAAAAAACCCAACCCCATTAAAAAGTGAGCAAAAGACATGAACATAAACTTCAAAAAGAGACCAATGGCCAAAAAACACATGAAAAAATGCTCAATATCTCTACATCAGAGAAATGCAAATCAAACCAACAATGAGATATCACTTAATTCTGGTGAGAATGGCTTTTATTAAAAAGTCCCAAAACAACAGGTACTGGTGTGGATGTGGAGAGAGGGGAACATTCAGACGCTGTTGGTGAGGTGAGGCTGCAAACTAGTACAACCTCTGTGGAAAACAGTATGGAGATACTTCAAAGAACTAAAAGTAGACCTACCATTCAACCCACTACTGAGTATTTATCCAAAGGAAAAAAAGACATTCTATAAAAAAGACCCTTGTACTCTCATATTTATAGCAGCACAATTCATAGTTGCCAAGATGCGGAAACAACCCAAATGCCTATGAATACATGAGTGAGTTAACAAAATGTGGCATATTTATACCACGAAGTACTACTTAGCCATTAAAAAATTGGTGAAATAATACCTCTTGTATTAACATGGATGAAACTGGAGCGGGGCATGGTGGCTGACACCTTAATCCCAGAACTTTGGGAGGCTAAGGCGGGCATATCATCTGAGCTCACGAGTTTGAGACCAGCCTGAGCTAGAGTGAGACCCCAGCTCTAAAAACAGCCAGGTGTGGCTCGGCACCTGTGGCTCAACGGGCTAAGGCGCCAGCCACGTACACCTGAGCTGGCGGGTTCGAATCTAGCCCGGGCCAGCCAAACAACAATGACGGCTACAACCAAAAAAATGGCCAGGCGTTGTGGCAGGCGCCTGTAGTCCCAGCTACTTGGGAGGCAGAGGCAAGAGACTCGCTTGAGCCCAGAAATTGGAGGTTGCTATGGGTGTGATGCCATAGCACTCTATCCAGGGCGACAGCTTGAGGCTCTGTCTCGAAAAAAAAAAACAAAAAAACAGCCAGGTGTTGTGACTGGAGTCTATAGTCCCAGCTACTTGGGAGGCTGAGGCAAGAGAATCACTTCAGCTCAAGAGTTGGAGTTTACTGTGAGCTATGATGCCACCAACCTCAGCCAAGGGTGATGAAGTGAGACTCTGTCTGAATAAAAAAAAAAGAAGAAGAAAGAAAAGAAAAAGAAACTGGAGAACATTCTTCTAAGTGAAGTATTGCAAGACAGGAAAGACAAACGCCATGTGTATGCACTATTAAGTTGGAGCTAATCAGTCAACACGTGGACATACAGAAATAACACTCATCTAAACTCAGAGAGGTGGCGGGGGAGAAAAGAGAGTGGGTAAATTCACACCCATTGGGTACAATGCACACCATCTGGGCGATGCACATACTTACAACTTTGACTCAAACAATACAAAAGCAACTTATATCTCAAAGAGCTAAAAGTAGATCTTCCATTTGATCCTGCAATCCCATTACTTGGTATCTACTCAGAAGAACAAAAATCATTTTATCACAAGGACATTTGCACTAGAATATATATTGCAGCTCAATTTACAATTGCCAAGACATGGAAGCAACCCAAGTGCCCATTAAAACATGAATGGATTAATAAATTGTGGTATATGTACACCATGGAGTACTATTCACCCATTCTCCATAAAAATGATGGAGACTTTACATCTTTTGTATTTACCTGTATGGAGTCAAAGCAAATTTTTCTTCATACAGTATCACAAGAATGGAAAATCAAGTACCCAGGATACTCAATACATTGAAACAATAGAAAAACAATTACACATCCACAAAAGATAAAAACATAAGCATATTCAAGTGAGAGAAGGGGGATGGAGGGAGGGAATTTGTGAGCTCTCCCCTAATATGCACAATGTGAATGTTTACAACACAAGCCCTCGGTGAAGGACTCAACTACACCCAGAACTTTACCTTAGAAACAGAAACAAAAATCCTTAATGAATATTACAGGAAACTCTACTCTCAGAAATATGAAAATCTGAAGGAAATAGACCAAAACTTGTGAGCACACCACCTACCAAAACTTAGCCAGAGCGACGCGGCCATGTTGAACAGGCCTATATCTAGTTCTGATATAGCATTAACAATACAAAATCTCCATTAAAAAAAAAAAAAAAAAGAAAAAGCCCAGGACCAGATGGCTTCATATCAGAATTCTACCAAACCTTTAAAGAAGAACTAGTACCTATATTACTAGACCCCTTACAAAATATAGAAAAAGAACGAATACTAACCAACACATTCTATGAAGCATACATCATCTTGATCCCTAAACCAGGGAAAGACCCAAGTAGAAAAGAAAATTACAGACTCATATCACTAACAAATATTGATGCAAAAATAATCAACAAGACCCCCCCAAATTGAATCAGGCAACACATCAAACAAATTATACACTGTGACCAAGTGGGCCTTATCCCAGGGTTTCAAGACTAGTTCAATATACGTAAATCCATAAATGTAATTCAGCACATAAACAAATTAAAAAAGAATGACCATGTGATTCTCTCAATTGATGCAGAAAAAGCTTTTGACAATATCCAGCATCCCTTCATGCTCAGAACACTTAAAAAATTGGTATAGAAGGGCCCTTTCTTAAACTAATAGAGACAATCTACAGCAAACCCACAGCCAATATCATGTTGAATGGAGTTAAATTGAAATCATTTCCACTTAGATCAGGAACCAGGCAAGGTTGCCCATTATCTCTTCTGCTCTTAACCATTGTAATGGAAGTTTTATACATTGCAATTAGAGAAGAAAAGGTGATCAAGGTTATCCACATAGGGTCAGAAGAGATCAAAATTTCACTATTCAGAGATGGTATGACTGTATATCTGGAAAACACCAGGGATTCTACTCAAATACTTTTGGAAGTGATCAAGGAATGCAGCCATGTCTCAGGGTACAAAATTAACACCCATAAACCTGTAGTCTTGATATGTACCAACAATAATCAAGCTGAAAAAACAGTCAAGGACTCTATTGCTTTCACAGTAGTGCCAAGGTAGATGAAATTTTTGGAGGTTTACCTAACAAAGTATGTGAAAGATCTCTATAAAGAGAACTACAAAACTTTAAGAAAAGTAATAGCTGAAAAAGTTAACAAACGGAAAAACATACCATGATCCTGGCTGGGAAGAAACAACATTGTTAAAATGTCTATACCACCCAAAGCAACATATATATATATATGTTTTTTGAGACAGAGCCTCAAGCTATCACCCTGGATAGTGTTATGGCAGCACAGCTCACAGCAACCTCCAATTCCTGGCCCCAAACAAGTCTCCTGCCTCTGCCTCCCAAGTAGCTGGGATTACAGGTGCTCGCCACAATGCTCGGCCATTTTTTGGTTGCAGCCATCTTTGTTTGGCAGGCCCAGGCTGGATTCGAACCTGCCAGCTCAGGTGAACGTGGCTGGCACCTTAGCCTGTTGAGCCACAGGCTCAGAGCCAGCAATGTATAATTTTAATGAAATCCCTATTAAAGTTCCACTGTCGTATTTTAAGGATCTCGAAAAAATAATACTTGGTTTTATATGGAATAAAAAAAAATAACTTTGAACAGTGAAGACATTACTCAGAAATAAAAACAAAGCAGGAGGAATCATGCTACTAGACCTGAGACTGTACTATAAATCAATAGGAATAAAAATAGCATGGTACTGGCACAAAAATAGAGAGGTAGTTGTTTGGAACGCAATAGAGAACCAAGAGATGAATCCAGCTACTTACTGTAGCTTGATCTTTCACACCAATTAAAGCATTCAGTGGGAAAAAGACTCCTTATGTAACAAATCATGCTGCGTGAACTGGCAAGCGACCAGTGGCAGACTGAAACTAGACCCACACCATTCACCATTAACTAAGATAGACTCTCACTGTATTAAAGATTTAAACTTAAGAGATGGTAATATAAACATTCTGGAAGGAAGTGTAGGGAAAACTCTTGAAGGAATCGGCTTGGGTGAATATTTTATCAGGAGGATTCCCCAGGCTATTGAAGCAGTATCAAAGATACACTATTGGGACCCGATTAAACTAAAAAGCTTTTGTACAACCAAGAATAAAGTAAGTATAGCAAACAGACAGCCCTCAGAATGGGAAAAAATATTTTCAGGTTATGTCTCCAACATAGGTTTAATAACCAGAATACACAGATAACTGAAACATATTAGCAAGAAAAGAACAAGTGATCCCATCTCAGGATGGGAAAAGAAGTTGAAGAGAAACTTCTCTAAAGAAGATAGGTGCCTGGCCTACAGACACATGAAAAAATGATCACCATGCTTAATCAATAGAGAAATGCAAATCCAAACTTCTTTGTGATACCACCTAACTCCAGTAAGGTTAGCCCACATAACAAAATCCCAAAACCAGATATATTGGCATGGATGTGGAGAAAAGGCAACACTTCTACACTGCTGGTGGGAATGCAAACTAATACGTTACTTTTGGAAGGATGTTTGGATAATACTTAGAAATCTAAAAATTGACCTGCTATTTGGTCCTATAATTCCTTTACTAGGAATATACCAAGAAGACAAAAAAAATCACATTATAACAAAGATATGTGTACCAGAATGTTCATTGCAGCCCAATTCATAATTGCTAAGTCATGGAAGAAGCCCAAGTGTCCACTGACCCACGGATGGATTAATAAATTGTGGTGCATGTGTACCATGGAATATTACACAGCCTTAATGAAAGATGGAAACTTTATCTCTTTCATGTTTACATGGATGGGGCTGGAACATATTTTTCTTAGCAAAGTAACTCAAGAGTGGAAGGAAAAGTATTCGATGTACTCAGCCTTACTTTGAAGTTGATTTATAGCTTTCATTTGAGGGCTATTACCCAACAATAGCAGAAGAATATGGGGAAAAGGGGAAGGGAGGAAGGAGGGCTGAGGTTGTAGTGGATGGAGGATAATTGGTGGGGCCACACCTATTGTTCATTTTAGAAGGGTACATGCGAACCTTACTAAATACAGAATACAAATGTCTTCATACAACAACTAAGCAAACGCCATGAAGGCTATGTTCATCAGTTTGATGAAAATAGTTCAGATTGTATATGAAACCAGCATATTGTATACCTTGTTTTCACTAATGTACACGGCTATGATTAAATAATAAAAACAACAAAAACAAACAAACAAAAAGATTAAAGAATGAGACCCTGGGCAACACTCATTGTGATGTCAGGATGAAATGACCAAGGTTAAGCTTAAAGATGGTAACCCAGGGCAACAGTAATTGTGATGTCGGGACTAAGTCACTAAGGTTAAGATAATAGATGGTAACCCAGGACAAAAAACATTGTGATGTCAGGAGGACGCCACTAAGTTTAAGCTCAAAGAAGGTAATTTAATGCAATACATTGTGATTCAGGAGGAAGCCACTAAGTTTACATTTAAAGAGGGTAACCCAAGGCAACACAAATTGTAGTGACAGGAGGAAATCACTAAGGATAAACTTAAAGGTTGGTAACCAAGGGCAACACAAATTGTGATGTCAGGAGAAGAAGACGGTAGCCCAGGGCAACACCAATTGTGATGACAGTAGTAATTCACTCAGGTTAAGCTTAAAGATGGTAACCCATGTCAACACATATTGTAATGTCAGGAGGAAGACGGTAACCAAGGGCAACACTTATTGTGATGTCAGGAGAAAATCACTAATGTTAAGCTAAAAGATGGTAACGCAGGGCAACATCCATTGTGATGTCAGGAGGAAGATAGTAACCCAGGGAAACCCCCATTGTGATGTCATGAGGAATATGGTAACCCAACACAACAAACATTGTGAAGACAGGAGTACGTCACTAAGCTTAAGCTTATGGATTGTAACCCAGGACATAACCCATTGTGGTGTTAGGAGGAAGTTACTAGGTTTAAGCTTAAAGACAATAATCCACAGAAACAAACATTGTCATGTCAGGAGGAAGATGGTAACCTTGGGTAACACCCATTGTGAAGGCAGGAGAAAGTCATTCAGGTTAAGCTTAATGATGATAATGCACAGCAACACACATTGTGATGTCAGGAGGAAGATGGTAACTCATGGCAACAACCTTTGTGATTTGAGGAAGAAGATGGCAACCCAGGGAAATACCCATGGTGATGTCAGGAGGAAGATATTAACACAGGGCAACATCCCTTGTGCTTTTAAGAGGAAGTCACTAAGGTTAAGTTTAAAGATGGTAACCTAGGGCAACACCCAGTGTGATGTCAGGAGGAAGATAGCAACCCAGCGCATCACCCACTGTGGTGTGAGGAGGAAGTCACTATGGTTAAGCTTAAAGATGGTAACCAAGAGAAATACTAATAGTGATATCAGGAGGAAAAGTTTAACCCAGGGGAACAACCACTGTGATGTCAGGAGAAAGTCACTAAGGTTAAGCTAAAATGGGATAACCTACTGCAGCACTCATTGTGATGTAAGGAGGAAATTGTTAACCCTGAGAAACACCCATTGCGATGTCAGGAAGAGATAACCCAGGACAACACACATGGTGATGTGAGGAGTAAGATTATAACCCAGGGTAACACCCATTGTGATGTCAGGAGGAATTCACTAAGGTTAAGGGTAAAGATGGTAACCCAGTGCAACACACATTGTGATGTCAGGAGGAAAATAATTTCCCATGGCAACACATTTTGTGATGTTAGGAAGAAGATGGTAACCCAGGGCAACACACATTGTGATGTCAAGAGGAAAACAATTACCCAGGACAACACTGATTGTTATGTCAGGAGGAAGTCTCTAAGGTTAAGCTTAAAGATGGTAACCCAGGACAACACCCATTGTGATGCCATGCAGAAGATGGTAACCCAGGGTAACATCCATTGTGATGTCAGGAGGAAGTCACTTAAGTTAAGCTTATATATGGTAACCTAGTCCAATACCCACTGTGATGTCAGGAGGAAGTCATTAAGGTTAAGCTGAAAGATGATAACCCAGGACAACACACATTGTGACTTCAGGAGAAAGATAGTAGTCAAGGGCAACAATCATTGTGATGTCAAGAGGTTGTCAGTAAGGTTAATCGTAAATATGATAACCCAGGGCAACATGCATTGTGATGTCAAGAAGAAGTCAGTAATGTTGAATAACAATGTTGACAGAGGTCAGCCTTGTCTTGTTCCAGGTCCAAGAGGAAAAGCTTCTAGTTTTACTCCATTCAGTAAAATATTAGCTGTGAGTTTGTCATAGATAGCCTCTATCGGTTTAAGAAATGTGTTACCTATACCTATGCTCCTCATTGTTCTAATTAGAAAGGGCTTCTGGATTTATCAACTGTTTTTTATGTGTCTACTGAGAGGATCATATATTCCATGGTTCTGCTTCTGTTAATATAGTGAATAACATTGATGGACTTTTGAATATTAAGCCAATCCCCCATCCCTGGGGTGAAACTTACTTGATCATGATGTAAAACTTTTTTGATGATAAGCTGTCATCTAATGACCAAAATTTTTAAAAATTTTTGCATCAATATTCATTAGTGAAATTGGTCTAAAGTTCTCCTTTTTAGCTGGGTCTTTACCTGGTTTTGGTATTAGGGTGATATTTGATTCATACAACGTATTGGGGAAGATTCCCTCCTCAATTTTTTGGAATAATTTGTTCAGTGTAGGAATAAGCTCCTCTTTGAAAGTTTGATAAAATTCTGGTGGGAGATTTTTTTTTGTATAGTTTCTTTGATCTCAGTGCTATAAATTGGTCTGTTCAGGACATCTATTTCATCTGGGCTAAGTCTAGTGAGAGGGTTTGATTCCAAATATTGATCCATTTCCTTGACATACATTGTCAAATTTATGAGCATAAAGTTTCTGGTAGTATTCAAAGATAATCTCTTGTATTTCTGTGGCATCAGTCATTATTTCCCCTTTACCATTTCTGATTGAAGTTACCTGAGATTTTGCCTTTTTATTTCTAGTCAGTCTGGTCAAAGGCTTATCTATTTTATTTATTTTGTCAACAAACTAACTCCTTGTTTCATTAATTTTCTGAATGATTCTTTTGTTTTCAGTTTCATTGATCTCTGAATTAATTTTGGATATTTCTTTTCCTCTGCTGGGTTTAGGCTTAGATTTTTCTTGTTCCAATTCCATCAGATGGCTTGTGAGTTTCTTGATACACTCTCTTTCTGTTTTTCTAATGTAGGCTTCTAAAGTGATAAATTTTCCTCTTAGGACTTCTTTTGCTGTTTTCCATAGGTTTTGGTACTTTGTTTCTTCATTGTTGTTATACTCAAGGAAGTTAATTATTTCCTTTTTTTATTTTTTGCTTCACCCAAGTGTCATTCAGCATAAGGTTGTTTAACTTCCATGTCTTTTTTTTTTTTAATTTTATTGAATCATAATTGTGTACATTGGTGCAATCACAGGGCACGATTCATATACATTCAGAAATATTTTTATCGTACTGTTACAGATATCCTTCATGGCATTTCCTTGATCACTATATAAAGACATTGATACTCTACATTTAATAAGTTTCACCAGTACCCTGCTAAGATGCACCATAGGTGTGTTCCACTTCCATGTCTTTGTGGAAGGTTTAGCATTGTTGTTGGAGTTGAGTTCCACTTTTGGTGCTTTGTGCTCTGAAAAGATGCAAGGTAGGATTTCAATTGTTTGATCCTACTGAGGTTTGTTTTGGGTCCTAGGATATGGTCAATTTTGGAGAATGTTCTATGGGAAGATGAGAATAATGTATAGTCTATATCTTTGGGATGGAGAATTCTATACACATCTATCAAACACAGTTGTTATAAAGTCTCATTTAAATCTCTATCTTTATTTAATTTCTGTTTAGAGGATCTGTCCAGCTCTTAGAGAGAGGTATTAAAGTCCACTGTCAATATGGTGTTATGGGATATCGTATTGCTCAAACTAAGCAAAGTCTTTTTCACGAATCTGGGAGCATTTAAATTGGGTGCATAAATGTTTAAAATTGGAATGTCTTCTCTTTGTATTTTTCCCTTAACCAATATAAAGTGACCATCATTATATTTTTTGACTTTAGTTACATTAAATCCACATGTATCTGAGAATAAGATTACAAGTCTTCTTTTATTCTGCGTTCCATTTGCCTGAAAAATTGACTTCCAAACCTTAACTCTGAGTTTTAATTTGTCTTTTGAGCTGTGGTGAGTTTCCTGCAGACAGTAGATAGATGGCTTGTGTTTTTTAGTCCAATCAGCCAATCTATGACTCTTCAGTGGAGAATGCAAGCAATTAACATTTATGGAGATAATTGATAAATATGATAGCATTCTATTCATCTTATTGTGTGAACATCTGTTGGTTAGTTTTGTCTTTTTTATCATTGAGGAAACTAGGTTCTGTCCTATAATTTTATGGATGTTAAATTTGCTGATGGTCCATTGTGATGGTCAGTATGTAGGGCAGGTTGAAATATTTCCTGTAACACTGGTGTTGTTGTGACAAATTTCCTGAATGTTTGCATTTCAATAAAAGATTTGATTTGTCTATCAGTTTTAAAGCTTAGCTTGGTGGCATATAGAATTCTGGGCTAGAAATTTTTCAGTTGAAGTAGGTTAAAGATAGATGACCATTTTCTTCTGGCTTGAAAAGTTTCATTACAGAAGTCTGTGGTCACCTTGATAGGTTTGCCCCTGTAGGTCAATTTGTGCTGGAAGTTCTAGCCAATCCAATTAGACAAGACAAGAAAATAAAGGGCATCCAGATGAGTGCAGAGGAGGTCAAAATCTCCCTTTCTTCTAATGATATGATCTTATACTTAGAGAACCCCCAAGACTCAACTACTAGACTCCTGGAAGTCATCAAAAAATACCATAATTTCTCAGGACAGAAAATCAATGTTTATATGTCAGTTGCCTTTGTATATGCCAACAACAGTCAAGATGAGAGATTAATCACAGACACAAGTCCCTTCACCATAGCACCAAAGAAAATGAAATAATTAGGAATATACATAACAAAACAGGTAAAAACATCTCTATAAGGAAAATTATGAAACCTTAAGAAAGGAAATAGTAGAGGACTTTAATAAATGGAAGAACAGACGAGTAACAGCTTCCTTGCGACTGGGCACAGTGAGACTGGGGAGAGAGGACTTCAGGCATCTCTGCCAGGCAGGATCTGCCCAGAAACTTCCCTTTGGGGACACAGGGAGACAGTGTGAGGCTTCTGGACACCCTGAGGAAGGCTAAAGAGGCAGAGATTGGGCAAGTGGTTGCGTCTGTTCATTCAGTCTGATCCTGTCGGCGGCTGTGGGTGGGGCAGCAGTGGGACTGCAGGCTGGAAGGGCCTTGTCTTTAA
>CAUYON010049040.1:0-14192 GCA_963573935.1 Arctocebus calabarensis
TATTTATTTATTTATTTTGAGACAGAGCCTCAAGCTGTCACCCTGGATAGAGTGCTGTGGCATCACAGCTCACAGCAACCTCCAATTCCTGGGCTCAAGCGAGTCTCCTGCCTCCGCCTCCCAAGTAGCTGGGACTACAGGTGCCCGTCACAACACCAGGCCATTTTTTGGTTGCAGTGTTGTTGTTTGGCGGGCCCGGGCTGGATTCGAACCTGCCAGCTCAGGTGTATGTGACTGACGCCCTAGCCCGCTGAGCCTTTATTTTATATTTTTTAGAGACAGAGTCTCACTTTGTCACCCTCGGTAGAGTGCCGTGGTGTCACAGCTCACAGCAACCTCCAACTCTTGGGCTTAAGCAATCCTCTTGCCTAAGCCTCCTGTGTAGCTGGGACTAGAGATGGCTGCCACAACTCCTGGCCTTTTTTTTTTTTTTTTTTGTAGAGACAGAGTCCACTTCACTGCCTTCAGTAGAGTGCCGTGGCATCACACAGCTCACAGCAACCTCCAACTCCTGGGCTTAGGCAATTCTCTTGCCTCAGTCTCCTAAGTAGCTGGGGCTACAGGTGCCCACCACAACGCCTGGCAATTTTTCTGTTTTGCAGTTCCGCCAAGGCCAGATTTGAACCTGCCACCCTCAGTATATGGGGCCGGTGCCCTACTCACTGAGCCACAGGCGCTGCCCTGCCCAGCTATTTTGTTGTTGTAGTTGTCGTTGTTTAGCAGGCCTGGCCTGGGTTTGAACCTGCCAGCCCCATGTATGTGGCAGCAGCCTACCCACTGAGCTACGGGTGCCAAGCCTTCTTTTCTTTTTAATAGCTGTAGCTCCAGCTGGTCTGGCCCTGGGAGAGCCAATCTCCCTGTAGGGGCCATTCAGTCTAGTTGTCAGGCTCCTGCACCCTTTGGAGGGAGGCCCTTGGAACTCCTCTGCTTTCCTTTCTTCTCTGGCTTGCCCTTCCCATAGCTACCTATCTATTTAGTTTCATCTGACACTCCTCTCTTCCCTAAACTGGCTGCTGGCAGGGACCCATAGCGTCCCCTGTCCCAGATGCCCGCAAAGATAATTATATAGGTCCTCTGGTTTTAAAGACTTGCAAGTATATAATAAGCACAGGGACAAGTTATAAAGGATTCAGAAACTCCCTTGCCATCCCTGCCTTCTGGAAGTAGCCTTTAGCCAGCCTCTTAGAATGCCGAGGGATGACATTCCCATCCCTGGGGATGCACCTTCTCTACGAGTCCTAACCTCTCTTCCTAGGAAACCCTCTTTAAGCAAAAACGCTGAATGAAGGTGGAATCAAGCCATGGGAGTGATGTGAAGAAACCCTTAGGCTCAAGCAATCCCCTTGCCTCAGCCTCCCAAGTAGCTGTGACTACAGGCCTGCCACAATGCCCAGGTATTTTTTTTTAGAGATGGGGGGTCTCTCTCTGGCACAGGCTGGTCTCAAACCTGTTAGTTGAGGCAATTCACTCACCTCAGCCTCCCAGAATACTAGGATTACAGGTGTGATCCACCTCGCCCAGCCAAAAGAGCAGTTCTTTGGAGTCAAACGCACCCAGGCTGAAATCTCAGTTCTACTTTGTATCTGGGGCCACTTCCCGCACATTACTTTATCCTGAATTCTGCACTTATAAAATGGGGATAACAATACCTACCTACCCACCCACTCAATTAAATAATATCAACTATAACAATAGTTTAGAGGCCAGGCACGGTGGCTCATGTCTGTAACCCTAGCATATTGGGAGGCCGAGGTGGGAGGATCACTGAGGCCAGGTGTTAAGACCAGCCTGGGCAACACAGAGAGACCCTGTCTCTCACAATTCTTTTTAATTAGTTGGGCATGTTGCTGTGTGCCTGTTGTTCCAGTTACTCAGGAAGCTAACACAGGAGAATCGCTTGAACCCAGGAATTCGAGGCTTCAGCACCACTGCACTTGAGCCTGGGTGCCAAAGCGAGACTCTGTCTCTAAGAAAAAAAATTAGGAAGTATCTAGTTTAATAAATACCTTTCACCTTCCCCCTCGTCCTCCAAACCTTCTTGTTCTGAAGTTGCCGCAAGTCTCACAGCTTTCCTGGGTCAGCCGCATAGTGCCTGGGACTGCCTGCAGGTCAGGAAGAGCTGGATGGGAGAAGAATGCTGCTTGGTTGGCACGCTGGTGTAGGCTCCATGGGGAAGGAATTTCCAAACCATCCTAATTACTTCCAAGACTCTTTCCAGTTGCCCAAGCCAGAAAACTGGGAATCATTCTGGATTTCTCCTCCGTCACCGCCCACCTCTACATTTCTCAGCTCCTCCGTCTTAAAGATATTCTACATCTTTCTTGCTCTCTCTACACCAAGTCCCCACCACCTCTTCCCTGGAAAACTGCAGCGCCTCCCCGAGCGGTCCACAGCGTTGTCCTTTTCTTAATCCTCCCCAGCCCTCTCTGAAGGCAAGTCCCAGCAGGTCACTCTCCTTTTCACAGTCCTGCCATTGCCCAACTGCCGCTGAGATAGCCTTCGCTCTTTCGCGTGGCTTGGCTTCCCGTCGGGCTCCCGGCTGCTTTGCCAGCTTTCCCTCTCTCCGGCCCTGCCACACCCTAGTCTCGCTCTTCTAGGCTGTGCACAGGCCCAAGGATCACTCATGGCGACCGGAGGTGTGAGTGTGGGTCTTGTGGTGCTGAAGCCAGGAAGGTTTAGAGAACCAGGAGCTTCCCCACCCTGGCTTTGCATTAGGTCTCTCCATATCTTATTCAACAACACTCGGCTGTTTTTAGAGGTGGGGTCTCGCTCTGGCTTAGTTCTCTCTCTGGACTGCTCCCCTCCGGTGCCTCTCCTCCTAGTTACTAACTAGGACTTATCCTGAGTTTTTGCTTGGATGTCCCTCTGAGTGGCTTATTTGTCCCTCCTGTGCTTTTCTTTCTTTGGAGACAGGGTCTTGCTCTGTTGCCCAGGCTAGAGTGGTATAGTGGTGCCGTTATAGCTCACTGCAGTCTCAAACTCTAGGGCTCAAGTGATCCTCTGGCTTTAGCCTCCCTAGTAGCTGGGACTTACAGTTATGTGCCACCATTCCTGGCTAATTTTTTTTCTTTTTTTGATAGAGATGCAGTCTCACTCTTGAGTCTGGTCTTGAATCCCTAAACTTAAGGGATCTCTGCTTGGCCTCCAGAGTGCTGGGATTACAGGCATGAGCCACCACTCAGACTTAATTTTTAAAAATTTTTTTAGGGCCGGGCTTGGTGGCTCATGCCTGTAATCCTAGCTCTCTGGGAGACCAAGGTGGGTAGATTGCTTGAGCTCACAAGTTTGAGAACAGCCTGAGCAAAAGTGAGACCCCCATCTCTACTAAAAATAGAAAAACTGAGGCAAGATGATCACTTGAGCCCGAGTTGAAGGTTGTTGTGCATCATGATGCCACAGCACTCTATCCAGGGCAACAGCTTGAGACGCTGTCTCAAAAAAAAAAACAAAACTTTTTTAGAGGTGCGGGGACCCACTGTGTTGCTCAGGTTGGTCTAAAGTCATCCTTCTGCCTTGGCTTTCCAAGGTTCTAGACTTGCATGAGCCACCATGCTTGGCTGGCTCGTGCTCCTGAAGCCAGCAATCTATTATGTTTTGTTGTTGTTGTTACAGTTTGGCTGGGGCTGGGTTTGAACCTGCCCCCGTCAGTATATGGGGTCAGCACCCTACCCACTGAGCCACAGGCACTGCCCTAGCCAGCACTCTATTAGACTGGCCATTCTGTCTCCTTTACAGTGACAGGCTCATTGAAGTGAAGAACCGTGTTTTCCTCATACCCATATTCTCCTTTGTACATATATTCCCACAGCCCAGTGTGAAGACTGGCACACGGTAGATGTTCTATAAAGTTTTGCTGAATGAATAAATATCAGTGACATCTATCTATGTGAATTGTTACCTAGTTCCCATTACAATAGAGATACGCCTACCTCATATCCCCATGTTGTGACCTGTGGGCAGGTAAGAGTCACACTGGGAACTGTCCAGAAGTAGTGTCTATTCCAAAATGGTCACAAAACATATTTCCCATCACAAATGTTCTTCCAGAATCTTGCAGTTGTCTCAAGTCTATGTTCCCTAGGCTTGAAATTCACCCTCTAGGGGTGCTGAAAGAGACACTAGGACAGCCAAGGTTAGGACATCACCAGTGACTCAGACTCCACCTGGCTGCCTTGGGAAACTTGTCCATCACACCCAGGTCCCAGGCCCATGGAGAGGAGCAGAGGCCCCCACCTTCAACCCTGGCTGCAGGCCCAGCACATGGCCAGCACCAGCTTGCCAGCTGTATCCCTGGACCGTCTTGGACGTGGGTCCTGCAGCCCACTGTCGGGAGGACCCAGAGGATGCTGTGTGGATCAGAGACAAGCCCTCCCCACACAGCCCCGCCCAAGCTGCAGACTGACAAGAAAAATAACTTCTTGTTGCAAGCAAACAAGGCTGGGTGGTTTGGTACATATGAATGGCTAACCCACATCCAGCTTCAAACAGGATGTAGCCGCTGACACAGAGGGGTCCTCTTCCTCTTGCCCAAGAAGATCCTGGTTTATTCCAGAAGGGGTGAGGGGAAGATTCGAGTCTGGCCCACTCAAATATCTGCCCATGACTGTGATTGGTTCCTGACAAAATCAGGGGACAGAGACATGGAGTTGCAGGCCACCCCAGATTATAAATCTGTCCCTAGGTCCTGGGGGCTGACTATGAGGGCGCAGACTCTAGAACAAGGAAACCTTTCCCATAGCCTCTTCTTTGCCAGTTAGAAGAACACAAGGTCTCAAGGCAGGGGGATGTGTTAGCTTCAAATGAATCAGTTGTAAGTTGGTCATATTTTGTCCCCACCCATCATTTGGGTATCTAAACTGGTGTGTCTTGGGCCATCCTCCCAGGCCACTATTTTATTTTATTTTTGAGACAGACTCTCACTTTGTGCCCCTTGGTAGAATGCCGTGGCATCATAGCTCACAGCAAGCTCAAACTCATGGGCTTAAGTGATTCTCTTGCCTCAGCCTCCCAGGTAGCTGGGACTCTTGGCACCTGCCACAATGCCTGGCCTTTTTTAGAGGCCCGGTCCCACTCTGGCTTAGGCTGGTCTCGAACCTATGAGCTCAGGCAATCCACCTGCCTCACTTCCAGCCCACTATTTTAAACCATTCAAAAAATATATATGCAACATATAGCATAAGAAAATAAGTGCTCAACATTACGAGGTTGGCAAATGTTTGTTTTTCTATCTTTCTATGTTATCTAGACAAGTATCCTACAATGGCAACTACTGGGATACTGAAATGGTTACATGAGTAGGTGGTTTAGTTTAGAATGTATGACTAATATTTTTGCAGTTAAGTGACATTTTCTGTTTCCCAGGAATTCTGTAAAGCCCAATTCCATTGCTCGAACATCAGTTTCAATCTCCCTTCTGCAGACGGGTGCTTTTTCTCCTTTGCTCTGGTTGTTCTCTGATGGCCCTTTTCTTATTCTAGGACTCCCCCAGACCACACTTAGCAGCTCTGTCTCTGCCTTGGCAGGCTGACACCTCAGAGCTGTACCCCTGGGCTCCTCTGACTTCCAGATGAGTCTGACCAAAGGGAAGTGCTCTTGGTTTTGACAGTGACCTCATTCCTCCACCATACCTAGTGGGCGGCCCCTGCCCTGTGGCTGCAGCCCTCGCTGGATCCCAGGAATTCCTCCCACTCTCCTTTGCTTCTTCAGGATGATAAAGGCTTTTGCTGTTGCTGGTTCCTGTGCTTCACGTGTGATTCTCTCACCCTGCCTACAGTGTGTGTTAAGGGCTGAATGGTGTGCCCGGCAAATTTGCATGTGGAAGCCCTGACCCCCAGTACCTCAGGGTGACTATATTCAGAGATATAGGGTCTTCAAAGAGGTGATTAAGGTGAAATGAGGCCATTTGATGGCTCTAATCCAGTATGAATGGTGTCCTTATAAGAAGCAGTTAGGGGGTGGTGCCTGTGGTTCAGTGGGTAGGGCGCCAGCCCCATATACCGAGGGTGGCGGGTTCGAATCTGGACCTAGCTGAAAATGCAACCAGAAAATAGCGGGATGTTGTGGCGGGTGCCTATAGTCCCAGCTACTTGGGAGGCTGAGGCAAGAGAATCGCCTAAGCCCAGGAGCTGGAGGTTGCTGTGAGCTGTTATGCCATGGTACTCTACCGAGGGTGACAAAGTGAGACTCCGTCTCTAAAAAAAAAAAAAAGCAGCAGCAGTGAGGACACAGGAGGAGACGCCTGCAAGCCAAGGAGAGAGGCCGCAGGAGAAACCAGCCCTGCTGACACCTTGATCTTGGGCTTCCAGCCTCCAGGACTATGAGGAGATAAATACCTGCTGCTGAAGCCCCCGGGTCTGTGGCTTCACAGCCCCCTCTGTGGCATGGTCCTAGCAAACTGAGACACGATGGCACACAGCCTCCTTGTTCATGCAACCTTGGGAGTGTGCTGTCCGTGTCCTCCTGGGACCTACCTCATGCACCTGATACTACCAATGGTGCCGTCCTCTGTCCTGTCCTCAACCCTGTGGTTCCTGTCAACGTATCTCTAAGTTTGTAAGTTTGTCAGCGTTTATGCCATAAATTTCTTTTTACTGAAATGCCGTAGGACTCACGTTCACCCTAAAGTACATAAACTGAAAGAGCATCTAACAGAGGGGCAAGTAAAACTCAGTCCCCACAGCGCAGAGCATTTCGTCTTTTCTGTACAAGTCCTTCCATGTCCTTAAGCCAGCTTGGGCTCCGCAGCCTGGAAGGATGATGCTTGAAGTCCCGAGTGTCTCTGAAGGTGCCACATCAACATTTCAGCTGCGTCTGGGAGTCCTCCTGATTGAGGACCAGGCCAGGCGCCACAAGCTGGAACTTTTAGGGCAGAGCTGGAACTTAGGGACATCTAGGGAGGAAAAAGAATCATCAGAGTGACAACTAAAACAGCAAAGGAAGTTGTCTACTCAAACTGGTTGTCATGGTCTGAAACAATTTTAGAGAATCACAGGGCTGGATATTTGTTGACTCTTCCCAATTTCCCTCCCCTCTACCCCCATGCATTCTCTACCTTGAGCTACAAATAAGTTCTTTTGTCTCCAAAGTGCTCTCACAAACGTTATTTCTTCTGAACCTCAAGAAAATCATCTGAGGCAGGCAAGAAGATTCACAAGCTCCCTTTGTTTACCGCCAGCTCAAGTTCACACAGCTGGGTCTGGAGACCTGGGACTCTCAGACCATTGGGTTGGTTCCCACCTTTTGCAGTCAACTCATTGGCACATGCACGCAGTGTCCCCCCAAAGGCAAATGTCACAGGTTGACAGTGCAACCAAAACTCACGGTGAGAAAGGATTTCTCCTCGGTATCTGGCCATGAGCAGGAAAGGGGAAAAGAACGGAGAGAGGAAGAGAAAGAAATAATCTGAGCTGAGCTTGGAAGGAGAGAGACAGTGATGGACTCTTGAAAGTCTTTCCTTATCCTGCTTCCAACTGTGCCAAGAGGGTTCAGGAGGATTTGGCAGAATGCAGATACTGTGTCCTCCCCTGAGCACAATGCGCCCCATAACCTGTACTTAGCTGGCAGACGTGGGAGTCCTATCAGATCACTCAACACAAACTCAACATGCCCCTAATGCCATCAGGTATGTCTGCCATACACAGGGTTTCCACAAAGCTGGAAAATCCCACTTTAGACTTTCATTGGCTCAGAAACGGCCTCAGCCAATCACGTCTCTCTCGTCCTCTCTTTCTGCTGATGCATCCCTCACATCAGCCAATCACGTCTCTCTCGTCCTCTTCTACGCTGATGCCACCCCTCACATCAGCCAATCACATCTCTCTCATCCTCTTCTGCGCTGATGCCGTCTCTCACATCAGCCAATCACGTCTCTCTCGTCCTCTCTTTCTGCGGATGCATCCCTCACATCAGCCAATCACATCTCTCTCATCCTCTTCTGCGCTGATGCCGACCCTCACATCAGCCAATCACGTCTCTCTTGTCCGCTGATGCCATCCCTCACATCAGTCAATCACATCTCTCTCATCCTCTCTTTCTGCTGATGCTGTCTCTCACATCAGCCAATCACGTCTCTCTCGTCCTCTTCTCCGCTGATGCCGTCCCTCATCGTTTCACAAGGACCCCCACCCTGTCTGCGCTGTGCTTTGTGGCCCTCCCTTAGGGTACTCTCAGGTTACTCTCAACCCACCCTCAAGGCCCTTCTTGTCCAAGAAGCTTGCATGTCTTGACCCTCAGGAATGTCTACAGTGGCAGGATTCCTGAAGCCATTGTTACTGGGCCCGGTGACTTCATGATGAACGTATGCTCTTGGGCATTTGTTTTAATTTCTTTCTTTCTTTTTTTTTTTTTTTGAGATGCTGTCATGAAGCCCTGACCCCCGTGACATCTGGTTAATTTTTCTTTTTTTTCTTTTTTTTGTAGAGACAGAGTCTCATTATGTTGCTCTTGGTTGAGTGCTGTGGCAATATAGCTCGCAGCAACCTCCAACTTTTGGGCTTAAGCAATTCTCTTGCCTCTGCCTCCCAAGTAGCTGGGACTACAGGTGCCCGCCACAATGCCCCACTATTTTCTGTTGCAGTTGTCGTTGTTTAGCAGGCCTGGGTTGGGTTTGAACCCACCAGCCTTGGTATATGTGGCTGGTGCTGTAACCACTGTACTATGTTTTCATTTGAGTGCAATTCTTTATCTCCTGTTGAGACTGCAAGCCCTCTGTGAGCAAAGCTGGAATTTTACACTGCCTCACAAGGACAGGTGCCTGCCTATAGAACTGTTGATTTTTCTAGGAAAGAGTGGGCAAAACTGGGGTTAACGTAGCAAGTTTAGGTAGGCAAGTAGGTAGCACATAGAAGGGAGAAGAGGTGGAGTAAAGAATCTTCCCTCCTTTGAAATTTTCGGTGTCATTTTAAGAGCCCTGTAGAATCAGGAGGAATGTTCCTTTGTGCTCTTTTTGTAACAATGAAGACAAAATAATACCTGTTGAAGGAAGAAAAAGTCTAGCTCTCTGACTTACAAGAATGGGCTAGTTACAGCTCAGCTGTAACAGTTTCCAATTTAATCCCATTACTGTGCAACACTTATCTGTCACTGCATTTGAGGAACCCCTTTCTCCTGAGTCCCCAGGCAGTTCACAGGCCTGGGCAGGCTGCTCACAACCCTCCTTTTTTCACTGTGGCATGTCGCAGGGCCTCCCACTGCTCTCCCATCCTCTTGGTAGTTGTCACCACCTACGCCCAAACATGGGGTTTCTCTCCCCTTCAGATTGGCCCCAGGCAAGGTGGTCTCCTTATGGCCACCCTTCTTTGTTGTCTCAGAAAACAAGCTCACAGACACTTTTCAATGTAAGACTTTAATGTCGGTCATTATAAGAGAAAAGATAAGATTTAAGGGGAAAACATGGGCATGTTATATAAAAGGGTAAAAGTCTTATAGTCCTAAGGCCAGCCATGGTGGCTGTTGCCTATAATTCTAGCACTCTGGGAGGCCAAGGCAAGAGGGATCCCTTGAGCTCAGGAGTTCAAGACCAGCCTGAGCAAGAGCAAAACCATGTCTCTACTAAAAATAGAAAAATCGGATGCTGTAGTGTGTGCCTGTAGTCCTAGTTACTTGGGCGGCTGGGGCAGGAGGATCACTTGAGCTCAGGAGTTTGAGGTTGCTGTGAGCTAGGCTGATGCCATGGCACTCTAGCCTGGGCAATAGAGTGAGACTCTGTCTCAAAAAATAAGTAAATAAATAAATATCTTACAGTCCTGGATCTTGTTCTATAGCATCTACATGGTTGAAATGATAACCAGAAATTTCTTCTTTATCAGTATTGGGGCTCACCAAGGCTTTTCTTTCTTTCTTTCTTTTTAGACTGAGTTTCACTTTGTCACCTTCAGTAGAATGCTGTAGTGTCATAGCTCACAGCAACCTCAAACCCTTGGGCTTGAGTGATTCTCTTGCCTCAGCTTCCCAAGGAGCTGGGACTATAGGCTCCCACCATAACACCTGGCTATTTTTAGAGACAAGTTCTCATTCTAGCTAAGGCTGCTCTCGAACTGGGAGGCGAGCTCAGGCAATCCACCTGCCTTGGCCTCCCAGAGTGCTGCGATTACAGGCATGAGCCGCTGTCCCTGTGTCGGGCTTGTTTTTAGTCTTTTAAAAGAGGGTCTCACTGTGTTGCTGTTGCCTGGGCTGGAGGGCAGGAGTGTGATCATAGCTCACTGCAACTGCAAACCCCTGGGCTCAAGCGACCCTCCTGCCTCTAATTTTTCTATTTTTAGTAGCTATGGGGTCTTGCTCTTGCTCAGGTTACTCTCAAACTTCTGAGCTAAAGTGATCCTCCCACCTTAGACTACTATGCGTTTTAGAATACTATAATTACAGGCATGAGCCAACACTACTGGCCTGATTTTGTTATTGTTTGTTTGTTCTCCAGTCATGTTATTTGCAGACATTTGCAAATGATCACTGATGTGAACAATACCACTGAATAAACCCATGGTTCTGTTAAGAAAACAGACTGGGTTCTACTACCTTGTATGTAGTTATAGAAAATAGATAAACAGGGCGGCGCCTGTGGCTCAGTGAGTAGGGCGCCAGCCCCATATACTGAGGGTGGCAGGTTCAAGCCTGGCCCCTGCCAAACTGCAACAAAAAAATAGCTACGTTGTGGTGGGTGCCTGTAGTCCCAGCTACTTGGGAGGCTGAAGCAAGAAAAGCACCTAAGCTCAAGAGCTGGGGGTTGCTGTGAGCTGTGATGCCACAGTACTCTACCGAGGGGGACAGAGTGAGACTGTCTCTAAAAAAAAAGAAAGAAAGAAAATAGATAAACATTGTAACAACAACGATAGTTGTCATATGCCAGCCACTCTTTCAGGAACCCTACCACCGACAATAATAATTGTAAATACCTGACTACCAGGCATTGTACTAACATTTTTTATTTCATTCATTCTTCTAACAAGCCTATGGTGTGGTAAAGAAAGGTAAAGAAGGTGACCATCCTCACTTAGTAAAAGGCTCCATCACTTCTTTTTTTGTTTTTATTCTTTGAGTGCAGTGGCACAATTATAGCTCACTGCAGCCTCCAACTTCTGGGCTTAAGTGACCCTCCCACTTCAGCCTTCCAAGTAGCGGGGACTACAGGCGCACACCACCATGCCCAGATGATTTTTAATAATTTTTTGTAGAGATGAGGTTTTTTGTGTATGTGTTTTTTTTTGGTAGAGACAGAGTCTCACTTTATCACCCTTGGTAGGGTGCTGTGGCGTCACACAGCTCACAGCAACCCCCAACTCCTGGGCTTAGGCGAGTCTCTTGCCTCAGCCTCCCAAGTAGCCGGGACTACAGGCGCCCGCCACAACGCCCGGCTATTTTTTTTGTTTTGCAGTTGAGCCGAGGCTGGGTTTGAACTCACCACCTTCTACATATGGGGCCAGCGCCCTACTCGAGCCACAGATACCGCCCTAGAGATGTGTTTTTGAACTGCTGGGCTCAAACGATTCTCCCACCTTGATCTCCAAAAGTGCAGAGATTACAAGTGTGAGCCACCAAGTCAGGCCCCATCACCTTCCTTTTTAAAAATCTATCCCTCAACGTTTTCTTATGACTCCCGGTGGAGGGCTGTTGCAGGTAATTATACATAAATATGGATAATTGTGTTTGGAAATGATAAAATCAGCGGCTTTGTGTTTTTATCATGAAAACACAGTCTAGACCAGTGGTTCTCAACCTTCTTAATGCTGCAAGCCTTTAATACAGTTCCTGTGGGTCATGACCCACTGAGAACCACTGGTCTAGACAGACCCCGGTAAACAGCCCAAGCACAGACTGAGGGTGGAACAGTGAGTCAGAGGCCCTGGGTGGAAAGAAAGGCTCAGACTGTGGACAGATGGCTGAGGATGGGGAAGGGGACCCCGCCCAGAGGGAAGTCCTTCTGGGAGGAGGGTCTAAGAGGTGTGACTGCCAGTCCAGCTGCATCCAGTTGGATGGACCCTTAATCCCAAAATGGAGCTGCTTCAAGGATGCTGTCATCTAGGGCTTCCGTAAGCGGGACCCCTGCTGTCGCCCATCTGCCCAGGAGCCCAGAAAGCTCCAAGGGTGTTCCCTTGTCCTCTAACTTGTTCTGCTTCTGCCCAAAATAGAAGCAAAGTGTTAGGAACAATCAACACAGCTCTATAAAGAAGCCACAGGCCTGTCTTTGTTCTTGGCTTATCTTGTCAGTAACCTTGGGGTAATACTTTCAGCTGCACAGGAAGACTGAAGCAACTTCAGCCAAGGTTTTAACATTTAAATCCAAGACTGTGACTACATACAGCCATCCAAGGAGGATGTGTTGCAAAGCATTCATAGACCCTTAGGTCTGAACAATCGTTTGTTAGTAATGATTGTGAACTTACATTTCAAAATATCTAGGTCTTTAAAAATTGGCTTCTCGTGCAGTTTGCAGTGAAATACCATATCACTAAATGTGACACACTCACGTGCTACATACATACATTTATATTTTAAACCCCAGCAGTAACAAGGATTAAAACACATCATATCTAGGCCAGGCAAGGTGGCTCACGCCTGTAATCCCAGCACTCTGGGAGGCCAAGGCAGGTGGATCCCTTGAGCTTAGGAGTTCAAGACCAGCCTGAGCAAAAGGGAAACCCCATCTCTACTAAAAATAGAATATCTAGGGCGTTGTGGTTGGCACCTGTAATCCCAGTTACCTGGGAAGCTGAGGCAAGAGAAATGCTTAAGCCCAAGAGTTTGCAGTTGCTGTGACCTATGATGCAACGGCACTCTACTCAGGGCACAGAGTGAGACTCTGTCTGGAAAAAAAATAAAGATCATATCTATTATGTATATAATAATATCATATAATTCACAAACATAGTTCTCTTTTGGTAGATCCTGAAAGCTAACTTGTGCTAAGTATTTTGTCTTCAAATAAAAACAAATCACCGTTTGGCACTTATCTAAATGTTCAATCAAAGAGAAGCAGGTAGAATCCTTCCAGTTGGAGATGCTAGGGTAATTCGTTATGTATAGCCTGTAATACTAGAGGCGACATGGTTTGACGCCCATAGCTCAGTGGTTAGGGCACTGGCCACATATACCCGGGCTGGCGGGTTGGAGCCTAGCCTAGGCCTGCTAAACAACAATGACAATTACCACAAAGAAATAGCCAGGCTAATAGCCAGGTGCCTGTAGTCCCAGCTACTTGGGAGGCTGAGGCAAGAGAATCACTGAAGCCCAAGAGTTTGAGGTTGCTGTGAGCTGTGATGCCACAGCACTCTACTGAGGGCGACATAATGAGACTGTCTCGAAAAAAAACTAGCAGTGACGGATGGAACAGGTGATCTAAGTAAGCCCTCTTAGAGGCAACTGAGAAATGCAGAGACTCCAAGGAGTGAGTGGTCCCTTCTGAGAATTAGTTTTGCCTCCAGGATTTTTAGCAAGCAGGCCTTTTCTTCCCTAGGTGTCAAAAAATTACCAACAGCCAAGATTGTGGTTCTTAAGCAGTGTTGAGCACAGAGCAGAGAATTCACGGCATCAAGTTCACTGCATGTGAACTCTGCAATCTGGGAGGGTGGAATAAGACACACGATCCTGGTGAGGAGGACACGTGTGTGAGCAGCACACACCCCAGACTCTACGGGGGAAGGAAACATGCGAGCTTATGTTTCTTGTAGCCACTGGGATGCAGCCATTGCTTATACAGTGGAAACTAAGAAAAAGACAAGAGAACCTAGAAAGGTCGGGTAAAAGTGAGCTAGAAGTCTCTTGTTTCACAGGTGGGAGTCTCCTGCCAGTGTCTCTGGGCCGTCAGATTCCTCTCATCTTCCCTTGGGGTCCCAGGTGATAATTCAGTATGATTTTTACTGCTGCTAGTACTGCTATTATCATTGCTGCCTATCACTTACTGAATGCTTTCTTTGAGCTAGGTTCTGTGCTAACTGCTCTATTTACTCCATTTTTTTTTTTTTTGAGACTATGTTGCCTTCAGTAGAGTGCTGTGGCGTCACAGCTCACAGCAACTTCGAACTCATGGGCTTAAGCCAGGCATCCTCAAACTTTTTAAGCAGGGGGCCAATTCACTGTCCCTCAGACCGTTGGAGGGCCGGACTATAGTTTAAAAAAATAAACTATGAACAAATTCCTATGCACACTGCACATATCTTATTTTGAAGTGAAAAACAAAATGGGAACAAATACAATTCACA
>CAUYON010049041.1:0-17978 GCA_963573935.1 Arctocebus calabarensis
CCCGAGTAGCTGGGACTACAGGCGCCCGCCACAGCGCCCGGCTATTTTTTTGTTTTGCAGTTCGGCCAAGGCCGGGCTTGAACCCGCCACCTTCGGTATATGGGGCCGGCGCCCTACTCGCTGAGCCACAGGAGCCGCCCAATGAGGTACTTTTTTAGAGGTAATGCTACTGCACATTTAGACTACAGTGAGCTGCGTGGGGAACAAAAAAAAAAATCACGTGGCTCACTTTATTGTGATTTTTACTTTGTCACCCTCAGTAGAGTGCCATGGTATCATCATAGCTCACAACAACCTTAAACGTTTGGGCTGAAGAGATCTTCTTGTCCCAGCCTCCTGAGTAGCTGGCACTACGGGCACCTGCCACAACACCTGGCTATTTTTTTTTAAGAGACAAGCTTGGCGGCACCTGTAGCTCAGTGGGTAGGGCACCGGCCACATACACCAAGGCTGGTGGGTTCGAATCCAGTCCGGGCCAGCTAAAACAACAACAACTGCAACAAAAAAAATGGCCAGGCATTGTGGAGGGCGCCTGTAGTCACAGCTACTTGGGAGGCTGAGACAAGAGAATCACTTGAGCCCAAGAGTTGGAGGTTGCTGTTAGCTGTGACACCACGGCACTCTACCCAGGACTATGACTTGAGACTCTGTCTCAAAAAAACAAAAAGGATGGCTTGGCGCCTGTGGCTCAAGGGCTAAGGCACCAGCCACATACACCTGAGCTGGCGGGTTCGAATCCAGCCCGGACCCACCAAACAACAATGACGGCTGCAACCAAAAAATGTCTGGGGGTTGTGGCGTTGTGGCAGGCACCTGTAGTCCCAGCTACTTGGGAGGCGGAGGCAAGAGACTTGCTTGAGCCCAGGAATGGGAGGTTGCTGTGAGCTGTGATGGCACCGCACTCTATCTAGGGTGACAGCTTGAGGCTCTGTCTCAAAAAAAAAAACAAAAAGGAGACAAGTCTTGCTCTTGCTCAGGCTAGTCTCAAACTCCTCAGCTCAGGCAATCTACCCGCCTCGCAGAGTGCTAGGGTTACAGATGTGAGGTAACATCACCAGCCTACAGTGATATGTTTGGGTTTTTTTTTTTTTAGACAGAGTTGTGCTTGTCCCCTGGGTAGAGTACTGTGGTATCATAGCTCACACCAACCTCCAAACTCTTGGCCTCAAGCAATCCTTTTGCCTCTGTCTCCTAAGTAGCTGGGACTATAGGCACCCACCACAATGCCTAGCTATTTTTTTTCTTTTAGAGCAGAGTCTCACGCTTATTTGTATGTAAGTTCTGCTTATTTGTATGTAACGAATCACCCCAAAACTTAGTGCCTTAAAACAACAGTCATTTCATTATTTCTCAGTTTCTATGGATCAGGAGTTTGGGAAGAGCTTCAGCTGGGTGGTCCTGGTAGTTCTGGAGTCTGTCTTGAGCTTGTGGTCAGGCGAGGGCTGACCAACTGAGACTAACTGAGCACCCGGGGTAGTTTCAAGGCATCATCACCTGGTCTTTCATATACTAACTTGGATGTCCTTACAGCAGGACACCCTGAGGACAATGAATTGCTTCTGTGGTGGCTGGGAGAAGTTGTGTCACCTTTTCCAATCTACCCAGGAGGCCATGCAATATCAAGTCTTTACAACTCTCTTGGTTGGGCCGGGTGTGGTGCCTCCACCTGTAATCCCAGCACTCTGGGAGGCCAAGACGGGCGGATTTCCTGAGCTCACAAGTTGGAGACCAGCCTAAGCCAGAGAGAGACCTCTTCTCTAAAAATAGCTGGGTGTTATGGTCAGCACCTGTAGTCCCAGCTACTTGGGAGGCTGACACAAGAGAATCTCTTGAACCCAAGAATTTGAGGTTACTGTGAGCTGTGACGCCATAGCACATAGCTACCTAGAGCAACAAAGTGAGACTCTGTCTCAAAAAAAAAAAAAAAAAAAAATACAACTCTCTGGATTACACACAAATCACAAACCTCCCCAGATTCAAGGAGAGGGGAATGAGATTCACCTCTTGATAGGACATTTGATGGGACACAGCAAAGCTCTAGGTCATGGATTAGCAAACTGTGGGTCTCAGACCACATCTGGTTCACCCCTCAAAGACATGCTGGTTCATTTACATAGTGCCTGTATCCACGCCACAGTGACAGAAAGTCAAGACAGAAACCTAACCGTGCATCTCTTTATACAAAAAGTTTGCCAATACCTGTTCTAGAACATACCAGGTAGAAAATATTGTTGCAGCCACCTTTGGAAAATGCAGTCTGCTGGAGATGGGTTACCAGCCTCCCTGACTTTACATCCAGATCTATATAATGGAATAACAATCATGTGTGAAAAGGACTCAGCACGATTTCATGCTTGAATAAAATCTTGTTTTTCCCCTTCCAGACTTAATTATGATTTGAGAAACACAGAAAGGGGTTTGCTACCACAATAGCGGCAGAAACTTCATGCAAGGATAGACATTCCTAATTTTAGGCACTCCTTGGGGTTATGGCCAACTTCTCTTTTAAAATACCCATTTAAGGCATAGCAGCTAATTCCTATAATCCCAGAACTCTTAAGATTGGTGACCTGCGGCAGGTGGATTGCTTGAGCTCAGGAGTTCAAGACCAGCCTGACCAGGAGAGAGACCCCATCTCTACTAAAAATAGAAAAACTAGCAGGCCCTGTGGCAGCACCTATAGTCCAAGCTACTCGGAAGGCTGAGGCAAGAGGATCGCTTCAGCCCAAGAGTTTGAGGCACTCAACCCAAGTAACAGTCAAGGGAGACTCTGTCACCAAAAATAATAATAATAATAATAATAAAATACGTGCGTATTGACTTTGAGGGAAGAAATGTTTGCAGGAATTCTTTTCACACTTCCTCCCTGCCCAAATCTACTCCCTTATCACTAGCTAGATTTTTACCTCTATAGGAATGGGAAAGATGGTAAGGAAATTTGGGATGGAGTGAGGAGGGAAAAACAGGCTGTCAGCGGAACTCCAATATTCTCTCTGGTAAAAGTTCAAAAACAGTTATCCTGGAGCCTACTTGCTAACATGCATCTCAACTCTTTGTCCTTTTTTTTTTTAGACAGAGTCTCACTTTCTTGCCCTCAGTAGAGTGCGGTGGCGTGATAGCTCACAGCAACCTGAAACTCTTGGGCTCAAGGGATCCTCTTGCCTCAGTCTCCCAAGTAGCTGGGACTACAGGTGCCTGCCACAACGCCCAGCTTGTTTTAGAGACTGGTCTTGAATTTGTGAGCTCAGGGAGTCCACCCAGCTCGGCCTCCCAGAGTGCTGGGATTGCAGGTGTGAGCCCCCACGCCTAGCCTAACTATTTGTCTCTAGAGGCTGGTGTCTAGCCAAGAAAATAGATTCCCCCAACTGGCACTGACAATGGGAACATTACACCTCTGATCCCAGTTCCTCTCATTTACCCAAATGTCACCCAAATTATCAACCCTGTTTATCCAACTTTAAAAAAATGACTTTGTCTCTTTAACTCCAATTACTCTTAAACCTACTTAGCTTCACGTTTCTTTTCTCACACAGCTCTTCACTGCCATTTTTCTTTCTTTCTTTTTTTTTTTTTTTTGCAGTTTTTGGCCAGGGCTGGGTTTGAACACACCACCTCCGGCATATGGGGCTGGCGCCCTACTCACTGAGCCACAGGCGCGGCCCTGCCATGTTGTTTTTATATCAGATGCTATGAGTGTTTGGGGACGGTTGGGAGGGGAGTGTGTGGTTTGTGATTAGACTCCACTCCCTTTGAACCATACTAATATTTACTGCATTTTTTTCCTTCCTTTTTATCCAAAGTGTACAGTTTCATGCAGATTTATGAAATGTTGTAGAGTCTCCCCCAGAGCCCCAACTCACTATCGGTCAAGGCCAACTCACTTTATGCTTCTCCAGGAAAAATCATGGTTCAGAAATTTTACTCAGCTGACTCCAAAAACATAGCGACCATATGAGCTCACTGCAGCTGCTGCTACTGTACCTAAAACACACACACAGTACCTTGCAATTTACAAAAGGAGTTCTCACATTATCTCTTTTTTGTTGTTGTTTTGAGACAAAGTCACACAGGTAAATAGAAATCTACAGGATCACTAGAATCAAAGTGTGATTGTTAGCCCTGATAGAGTGCGGTGGCATCATAGCTCACAGCATCTCATACTTCTGGGCTCAAGCGATTCTCTTGGCTCAGCCTCCTGAGTAGCTGGGGCTATAAGCGCCCACTGCAGCGCCTGGCTGTTTTTAGAGGTGGGGTCTCGCTCTAGTTCAAGTTGGTCTCAAACTGGTGAGCCCAGGTGATCCACCCACCTCGGCCTTCCAGAGTGCTGGGACACAGGCTGGTCTTGAACTCTTGGCCTCAGAGGATTCGCCTGCCTCAACCTCAGGAGCCAATGCCCCAACCCCTCTTTCATGTCCTCACCATCTTATAGCTATGATCCCATTGCAAACACCCACGGCTGGCTCCTGGCTGGGGCCCCTATAACGAAACACAGATGTAAACAAAAGCATGTCAGTTTGTGTAACTTAAATTTTACCTGACACAGGAATCTTTAGAAATGAAGACGACACAAATAAATGGGGAAATCCTATTTTTATTGATATTAGTGCACAAGTATGATTGGGGGACAAAAGGATCCTCCAGTGGCAATAAACTGAGGGGAACTTAGCAAGGCCTCCTTGGCCTGATGCTTCTTACTGCCTCTGTGTAACGTAGCTGTCACGAGTGGTATGGCCACGTGGTATGGCCAGGCAGGGGGAGGTGAGAGTAGCCTTCTGGATTCTACTGTTTTCTCACATGCCAAGGTGCCGTATTTTGGGGTAGTGTCAGGCACCCTGAGGGCAATTGGGCCACCAAGGCTGAGAATTTGGTTTGGTGATGTCTTGTTAGTACATGTAGAATTTGTTGATCATTCCCATCAACCAGTAATTAGAGTCATAAACAAAGATCTCCCTGATCACGAGAAGCAAAGTGTGATGCGGTTTGTGATGAAGACGGGTAGGAAGCGTTCGCAGACGCGGTGAGGCTTGATGAAAGGGAGCTCTCTGAGCCAGGGAGACAGTGCAGGGAGAAACAGTGCTGTGGGTTGGGGTGTCTCTTATCCACAAATGCTTGTGTGGGGGTCACGGAGGACGTTTCCCTTTGCCCTCTGAAAGTTTTCTGAAAAATCAACTCAAAAAGGCACATTAATTGGAGAAAAGACATATAAATTTATTTAACACCTGTACATGGAAGCCTTCAGAATGAACACTCAAACCCCCAAGAGGTTTGGAAGCTTCTATACCATCCTGAGGTTACAGAAAGAATGGAGGCTTGGATACTGGCAAAATAGGTTACGGGAAGGAGGGAATTCTTACTTGAGGGACAGTCAGTGATTTCTAGGGAGAAGTCAAGGGGCTTGAAGAACATTCAGTGGTCTGGGACAAAGTCTTTTGGGCACACAGTGGTTTGTTACGAAAGTCTGTCCAGGTTTGTTAACAAACTTTAGCCTTCTTCCCTGCAATATGGGACCAGTTAGTGAAAAATTCTTAGGTAGGTCTGCACTGTGGAGGAGGGGAGAGCAGAGGCTGTTTTTTTTCAGTTCAGAGTGTGCAAAGCACTGAATTTGGGGGTATCACTTTCTGAGCCACAATATTTAGGACCAAAAGTGGTTCCGATTCCAGATGTTTTTGCATTTTGGAATATTTGCATTACACTTTCCAGTCCAGCATCCCAAATCTGAAAATCCAAAATATGCTCCAATGAGCATTTCCTTCAAGTGTGTTGGCACTCAAAAGTTTTCAGACTTGGGAGCATCTCAAATTTCAAATGCTTTCTTGCCTCTGTGGTTTTCATAACTGTCAAGTTGCCATGATTCGGGGTATCATGTTCTGGCCTCCGACATGTGGACAGCATCTGTAAAATCTAAGTGCTAAGCCAATCAAATAAATAGAATTTAAAAAGTAAAAGTAGGTGGCACCCACAGCTCAGTCGGTAGGGTGCCGGCCACATACACCAAGGGCCAGCTAAACAACAATGAAAACTGCAACAACAACAACAAAAAAAAGCCAGATGTTGTGGCAGGTGCCTGTAGTCCCAGCTACTTGGGAGGCTACGGCTGAGGCAAGAGAATCGCTTAAGCCCAAGAGTTTGAGGTTGCAGTGAGCTGTGATGCCACAGCACTCTACCCAGAGTGACATAATGAGACTGTCTCAAAAAAAAAAAAAAGAAGTAACTTAAATGGTAAAGGAATTAATTTTCTCAATGGCAAGTCCAGAGGTAGGGCAGTCAATGAATTCACCAAGACCACATTCTGGCCATCTTTCTGTCTGTCATCCTCAGTGTGGGCTAGTCACCTCAGGCCAATAGTTCTCATAGTGCCCACATGGCAGCCACAGTTCTCATAGTCCCTACACATGACAAGGTGCAGAGGAATAAAAGGGATGTGCCTGACTTGTGTCACTTTCTATAGTAAACTTTCCCACCATTCCCATCGGACTGCCATCCCTTTATCTTGTAGACCAGTGAAGGTCCAGCCTCTAAGCCTAGGGAGGACCCAGCCTCCCCTAAAAGTCATGATTACTTGGAAAAGATGGAGAGCACTGGAGTCCTATTAGCAAGAACAGGAAGGCAGGAAGCACAGTGATGAGGAAGCAAACAATGTTTGCCACAGGCCTAGAGGCACGCAAAAGGATGGTATGTTCTGGAAATGAGAAATAGGTGTGAAGGTGTCAGGAGACGCAAATAGGACATGCTTCCGGTGCTCGGTCCGGAAGACTCACATGCCAACATTCAGCTGTCTGGTCAGTGGCCCCTTGATGCTTTTAAAGACAATGAAATATGGGCGGCACCTGTGGTTCAAAGGAGATGGGCACTGGCCCCATATGCTGGAGGTGGCGGGTTCAAACCCAGCCCCAGCCAAAAACTACAAAAAAAAAAAAAAGACAATGAAATATCAAACAATGTTATAAGTTTTTATTATTCTTTTTTTATGTGGCAATCACATAAAATGTCCTTCAAAAACAAATGGTCCAAAAAGAAAAAATACGCAGCAACGTAAGAGGGTAAAAATTAAATCACATAATTTGGTCAGGTATCACAGCAGTAAACAATAGTATATCTCATTTTTATTATGGCATTTGTACTCTTTTATGATTACAAAAGTAAGTAGCTAATCCTTTTTTTTTTTGGTAGAGACAGAGTTTCACTTTATTACCCTCGGTAGAATGCCATGGCATCACACAACTCACAGCAACATCCAGCTCCTGGGCTTAGGCGATTCTCTTGCTTCAGCCTCCCCAGTAGCTGGGACTGCAGGCGCCCACCACAACGCCCGGCTATTTTTGTTGTTCTTGTTGCAGTTTGGCAGGGGCTGGCTTTGAACCCACCACCCTCAGTATAAGGGGCTGGTGCCCTACTCACTGAGTCACAGGCACCATTGCTGCTTATCCTTTTTAATTGGAAAATTCAGAGAAGTCCTAAGAATAAAGTAAAAATCATCCAGAATCTCATCAACTTCTATTTAACTACTTGATATCAAAGTTGGTTCCTCATGTACAATAATTTGTTATAGATTTACAGTAGCAAATGACTTTTTTTGTAAGAACATACTTCAAATTCACTTTCTTTTTATAATTTTCTGTGACTATTAAAACTGCTGCAGGCTGGGCACCTGTGGCTCAGCGGGCTAAGGCGCCAGCCACGTACACCTGAGCTGGCGGGTTCGAATCCAGCCTGGGCCCTCCAAACAACAATGACGGCTGCAACCCAAACAAAAATAGCCGGGCGTTGTGGCGGGCACCTGTAGTCCCAGCTACTTGGGAGGCAGAGACAGGAGACTCGCTTGAGCCCAGGAATGGGAGGTTGCTGTGAGCTGTAATGCCACGACACTCTACCCAGGGCGACAGCTTGAGGCTGTCTCAAAAAAAAAAAAAAAAAAAAACTGCTGCAGGTTAGAGGGAAAAAAAGCAAAAACTAAAGCAAATATATATGGTGGTTTATAAATTATAGAGTATAACATTACATTAGGAAAAAAGTAAGTATGATTATTATGTGTATTTTTGGATTTTGACTTTCTACTTCATATAACAGATTGTCTAAACCCAAACTCTGTGATGGACAGAGAATTCCCTCCTTGATGGCAGAGAATTCTTTAGTGTGACTCTATAAGGGGAAGGAAATAGAAAAGTGTTAAGAACTATGGCCAAATTTCATCCTGATGAATTGCAGGCTTCTTTTCTTTTCTTACTTTCTTTTTTTTTTGTTTGTTTTTGTTTTTTTGAGACAAGAGTCTCACTCTGTCATCCTGGGTAGAGTGCTGTAGTGTCATAGCTCACAGCAACCTCAAACTCTTGGGCTCAAGCAATCCTCTTCCCTCAGCCTCCTGAGTAGGTGGGACTCCAGGCATGCACCACAACACCCAGTTAGTTTTTCTATTTTTAGTAGAGACAAGGTCTCACTCTTGCTCACACTGGTCTTGAACTCCTGAGCTCAGGAGATCCACTGCCTCTCAGAGTGCTAGGATTACAGGCGTGCGCCACTGCACCGGCCTGAATTGCAAAAAAAAAAAAAGAGAGAGAGAGAGTGAGTGGCTATGGGTCAAGGCACCATGGGCTCAGAAAAGCATTTAGATGTTTTTCTTGGCACCTTTAGGATGGCTGTATCTGCACATCCTGCCTCTAAGGAATGGCCACTACAAGGAGACAGGATATACAAAATTATTTTTCACTGTCAATTTAAGAATGAAATCTGAATCTCTCTCCACCTAACAGCAAACCACGTGAGACTTTTTTTTTTTTTGCTATTGTTAATGCTGGGAACTGCCTAGGCACGAATCTGTCATGGCTGTTGCTGGTTTTAGTTTTTTGTTTTGTTTCCATTCTCCTCTTTCTATCATTTTATGATTTTCTTTCACTCAAACTTGTTATGTCACTCGGTTTCTTGGATAAACTATTCGGTTTTTCTTTCCTGCTAGCTTTTAAAAATCTACAGGCAGGCAAACAATTTCCTCTCACTAAAACGCTGAGAACACTTGGAGAAGTCACTTAACATCTCTGTTGCTTCAAAGGAAAAAGGAGTCAGAGGGTCAGAGTGGCGGACTGATGAACGGCTGTTAGCCATCACAGAGTTCTGCCCTTCCTTTTACGGATCTGAGATTCAGAGAGGGGGAGAGTCTGGCCAGAAAACAAACCGCTTTCGTGAAGTTTTATTATTTTGAATTTTTAAAAAAAAGAGTCCAGTGAATTTTAAAATTAATTAAGTTGTGTTGGAAAAGCAAATGAACAAGAGATACTGAAGTGCAATGGAAATCTAAAGGCTCGGTGGCTCGCGCCTGTGATCCTAGCACTCTGGGAGGCCGAGGAGGGAGGATCACTTGAGCTCGGGAGTTCCAGACCAGCCTGAGCAAGAGAGAGACCCCATCTCTATTAATAGATAAAACTAGCCAGGTGTAGCAGCAGGTGCCTGAGGTCTAAGTTACTCAGGAGCTGAGGGAAGAGAATTGCTGGAGCCCAAGAGTTTGAGGTTGCAGTGAGCTATGACCCCACCAGGCCAATACAGTGAGACTCTGTCTCAAAATAAATACATTCACACATACATAAACACATGCTAAAGCTTCAAGAAATAGATACTTTATAATAACTATCCAAATCGGTTTGTAGGAAGAAAATGTGAACTGTAAGATACGCAGCACTCAGCACATAACATTCAGCAACAAATACTTACATCCCACGTAGCACTTAAAGTCCAGTAGGGAACCCGGAAGATGGTTGTAATGCACTGAGTGATCTGCCAGACAAAACATGTGGTGTCCCAGTGAGAACCGGGAAAGGCACTGAGGACATCCCAGCCATCCCCTTGGAAGAGGTGACCTTTTACCCAAAGGGGAAATCGTAGGAAAGAACGCACAGGGAATAAACTGCGGGCGCAGTACGAATGTGCCGGAGGATGCAGAATTCCAAAACCTCAAAGCTGGGCAGGAACCCTGAATTTTACCCCGAGGGCAGATTTGTAGGCTGGAGGCGGACAGGACCTGCTGAGTGATTTCTACTATTCCTCGGAGCCTACAGCACAGATTGGAAGCAGGGGCCTGGCAGACCCAGAGAGACCCGTGATGAAAGTATTCCCCCAAATATATTGACAAACAAAATGCACGGTACCTGTTGCTCAGCATGGGCACAGATCCAGATGCGCACACACTGAAAAACGTTTCCCCAAATACTTTTTCTATGGATGCTGCATTCTGACATTTCTTTTTGACTTTGTTCATTTTCTAAATGGTGAAACGGCATGATTCACCTCAGCTGATTTCACCACCCATTAAGGAGTCACTAATCTTGAGTTGGAGAAAACCTGAGTTAGGAAGTGGCTAAGATACTCCAGAGAGATTGAAAAACAGTAGGATCTAGGGGCTCAAAGGAGCAGGGCGCCAGCCCCATACACCGGAGGTGGCGGGTTCAAACCTGGCCCGGCCAAATACTGCAAAATAATAATAATAAATAGTAGGATCTAATGCACAGAAAGATGTGGAATGATTCCAGAGGGATTTAAGGAGTGAAGAGAGAAGGACCCAAAGGCGTTAAAGAGCATGTTCAGAGTTTTTTGCACAAAAGGCTCTTGTGCCGAGGTGGGGAAACTTAACGGGAAGATTAGAAGGGTTAAAGATAATGAACATTTGAGAAATGCCCTGATTTTTTGGTTTGTAAACACAAACCTATTCCTCAATTTGAGGAACATGCAAAGGAAAACATGTAAATGTTAATTGTAGTAAAAGAGGAAGCACAATGGGGGAGCTAGGAAGAAGGAGATCGGTGGCGAGGAGCTAGCACTGGGCCTGAAAAGTCCACGTGGAAAGGAGAGTCAGGCTACAAATATCCGGAGAAACACACAGCCCCTCTCCAGGACTCACCTGGTGATCTGCCGTGGCTGCCATCAGCTTCGGAAAGCTGGGAATAGGTTAACTGGAGCCTCGGCCTTTCACTCGGCAACTGTGTTGGCAGAAGTTGGCTCCTTGACACATGAAGTTGGCATCAGATTTGGAATTCCCAATCACTAGTTCAGCTCCGTCAAAGGCATCTCTCAGGCGCTTCTCACAAAAAAGAAAATCGCATTAACTTCATTCTTCGAGCACGCTTTCTGACAGCATCGGCTCAATGAGAATTTTTTTCCTGCCTCTTCGGAGTTTCCACTGTCCCCAGCCTTCCCATTCTAAATCTTTTCTTTTGGGAAGCCCTAGGGAGTGGTGGTAGCCTGTGGCTAGTTAGAGATTTAGAACAATAGGTGTTTCTGAGCCTGCTTTATTTGAAACAGTCTTGTCTGTGTCCTGGGGGCGATTGGAAATGAGATGTCAACAGGAGCTCTTTTGTGTGGATGGCATTCACCCCAAAAGAGAGGAATTCCCTTACTGCGCTAGTATTTAAAGCAGATTTGTTGCTGCTTTTGCTAAAACTTTTTATCCAACTGCCGGAGCTAACAGCAGTGAATGAATGTCTTGGTGTGAGGGTGACTTTCTTCTCCTTAGCAAAGCAATGACTCAGTCATTTACATTTCGAAAGGAAGGCTCCTAAGAAGATTTCTGGGATTTTCATCAGCTTGAGCCTCTTTTCTCGACTGTCACATGGGCCTGATCCGTCAGCAATCCTGTTAACCCAAAGTGCCGGGAGACCAGCCAAGCTGTTTTTCTCACTCCCTGGAAAACTTCTTACTGTTTTACTTGCTTTCTGCTTTAAATCCAAGGAGAGAGACAGACACAGTTTCCTGCCTCGAGCCTTTTCCCTTTCTCCCTCTCCTCCTCCGCCCTCCTTTTTTTGTAAAGGCCTGGCAATTTCAGTTGACTCTAATTACCCCGGGCTGAGGTTTGGCTAACTCCACCTTTAGAAGATAAGGCGACCGTTTTATTAGGTCTCAGCCAGGTGCCTGAGGGTGACAAGACCTGCCTTTATCTGGCGACCTGACAAGGTTATCAGCAACTGCAGCTGGGCTGAACCTTGGAGCCGGCCATCAAAAAGCCTTCCTGCCCTGTGATCCATTTCCCAACCCTTCCTTGGCAGTTCATTTGGACCCAAAGACTAGTTCTACTTTCCCGAAGTTCTTCCGCATTCCTGGTGTGGTCTCTTTGGAACATAAGCAGCAGTAACAGCAGTCCTGGTCGTAAGAGTGTCAGCTGTCACCGTGAGCCATTCCGTAACACGAGCACCAAGTCTCAACACACAGAGTACTGTAGCATCTTCTGGCTGGGGCGTTTTTGCAGTGTTCACAGTTGCTTTTTTAAAACCGATAACTGATTTAAAAAAAAAAAAAATGACCTGTGGTGACAGGAATTACCCCCAAATAAAATGTTATTGCCTTGACTTTGCATCATTCCTTTTGAAAACTGGGATAGAATTCACAGCAAGAGGGAGCGAAGTGCTTGTTTTAGGTAATAAAAATGTCTAGTGCTTGATCTATTTATATCTAATTTACATATATATCTTACCCACACATTAATTTATTATTTAATTCAAGCTACATCGCATAGATTGTATGGGTTATCTTTCAGGTTATTAACGTGGTATAAGCAATGCTCACATTTGAGTTTCCTTTATTTCTTATTTATTATTATTATTTTTTGAGACAGAGTCTCACTTTGTTGCCCTCAGTAGAATGCAGTGGCGTCACAGCTCACAGGAACCTCCAGCTCTTGGGCTAGGGCAATTCTCTTGCCTCAGCCTCCCTAGTATCTGGGACTTCAGGCACCTGCCACAACACCCAGCTATTTTTGTTGCAGTTGCCAACTGCTGTTTTAGTTGGCTGGGACCGAGTTCAAACCTGTCACCCTTGGTATATGGGGCCAGCGCCCTACCCACTGAACCACAGGCACCGCCCTTGGGTTTCTTTTATACTAAACTTTGTATTGACATGTATGTATCACACACACACACACACATACACACACACACACACACGCAGTGTCAATGAAGCTCCACAAAATAAACCCGCATGTAACCAGCATCAACTTCCAGAAATTGCAGGCACCCACTGTACCATCCCTGTGCCTACGGGACACTCAGCCCACTAACAACACAGTTCACAATACATTAGTTTTGCTTGTTTTTGAACTTTACATAATTGAATCAACAGTACATACTTTTTATTGACAATTAGGCTTCACATTCTATTTGTGAAATTGATCTGCAGACTTTCTATTAGCAATCTCTTCATTTTCGTGGCTGTGTCACAATCCTCATATGAACGTGGCAAATTTATTTGTCTTTTTTACTATTTATGGACTTTGGGCTGTTTACAGTTTGGGGTCATTACAAAGAATGCCTCTGTGAACTTTATATATCTGGCAAATACACGAATATGTCAATATGAAATACATGGCCAGGAGTGGAATTGCTCAGCCACAGAGAATTGATTTTTATGTAAGATGTGAGACAGGAATTAAGATTCATTGTTTTGGGCGGCACCTGTGGCTCAAAGGAGTAGGGCACCCACCCCATATGCCAGAGGTGGTGGGTTCAAACCCGGCCCTGGCCAAAACCTCAAAAAAAAAAAAAAAAAAGTCATTGTTTTCCTGTATGGATGTAACTGACCTGCCATTATTTATTTTATTTATTTATTATTTTTTTTTGAGACAGAGCCTCAAGCTGTCACCCTGGATAGTGCTATGGCATTACAGCTCACAGCAACCTCCAATTCCTAGGCTCAAGCAAGTCTCTTGCCTCCGCCTCCCAAGTAGCTGGGACCACAGGCGCCTGCCACAACGCCCAGCCATTTTTTGGTTGCAGCCATCATTGTTGTTTGGCGGGCCCAGGCTGGATTCGAACCCGCCAGCTCAGGTGTACATGGCTGGCACCTTAGCCCGTTGAGCCATGGGTGCTGAGCCATCTGACCTGCCATTATTAATGAAAAGAGCAAGCTTCACCTACTATATATACTTCAAGGTTCCTTTGTCATAAATGGCCACGTGTGCACGGGTCTGTTTCACTGCTTTATTTTGATTTTGTTTTTTTTTCTTTTTCTTCTTTTAGGCATAGTCTCACTTTGTTGCCCTCCGTAGAGTAACCTAGCATCATAGCTCACACCAACCTCAAACTCTTGGGCTCAAGTGATCCTCTTGCCTCCGTTTCTTGTCATTTTTTCATTTCATTTCACTCTTGCTCAGGCTGGTCTAGAACTCCTTGAGCTCAAGTGATCCACTTCCTTGGCCTCTCAGAGTGCTAGGATCACAGGCGTGAGCCAACTCACCCGGCCAGTTAATTCCTGTTACTTTTATGATAGTTGATCTGTGGTTTTCTTTGGTCTCTATGGGTTAGGGATACTGGTGGGTGTTAAGGCAACTTCTCAGACAGTTAGAGGTACTTGTTAAAATTGTATTTCAAGGCAGGGCGTGGTGGGTGGTGGCGCACACCAGTAATCCTAGCACTCTGGGAGGCCGGAGACCGTTTCTAAAAATAGCTGGGCAGGGCGGCACCTGTGGCTCAGTGAGTAGGGTGCTGGCCCCATATACTGAGTGTGGCGGGTTTGAACCCAGCCCCAGCCAAACTGCAACAACAACGAAAAAATAGCAGGCCGTTGTGGTGGGCACCCATAATCACAGCTACTCAGGAGGCTGGGGCCAGAGAATCGCCTAACTCCAAGAGCTGGATGTTGCTGTGAAGTGCGATGCCGCGGCACTCACCAAGGGTGACAAAGTGAGACTCTGTCTCTTAAAAAATAAAGAAATAATAAACACAGCTGAGCATTGTGAAGGGTGCCTGCAGTTCTAGCTACTAGGGAGGCTGAGGCAAGAGGATCACTTGAGCCCAAAGGTTGAGGTTGCTGTGAGCTAGGACACCATAGCACTCCACCCATGGTAACAGTGAGACTCTGTCTGAAAAAAAAAAAGACAGGGCAGTGCCTGTGGTTCAAAGGAGTAGGGCGCTAGCCCTACCTGCCGGAGGTGGCGGGTTCAAACCCAGACCGGGCCAAAAACTGCAAAAAAAAAACCAAAAAACAGACAAGTTTTATTTCTGGCAGTATCACAGTCAGAGAGGTCCATCCCAGGTGCCACATTCCTAAGTGGAAAGTTCCCCCAATACCTCGTGTGACTTGCAAAATAGTCGGCATTGGTGATTCCTGACAGTCTCTATAAAGATTGAGTTTATTTCTTTATTTATCACCTAACCCCTATTAATAAGACCATGTTTAAGAAAGAAAATTACTCGTTTTATGAGGAATGCTGATTACTTCCCAGAAAAGATAATAGAAAATTCTGCCAAAGAACAAATTTAGAACAATTTCCTTTTCTACAGATTTTTTCAGCAGACGTCATAAATGCTCCGTTCTAGACCCCTGGATAGATATGTCCTCCGAGGAACTGAAGTTGGAGATAGGGCAAGAATGTGCAGATTTGGCTGGTCGAGTGCGGTGGTGTTTACAACCAATGGATCGCAACCAGTTACAGATTCCTTTGTTCTTTCCCCACTCCCTTTGCACCAACAGGCCTTCTCTGGCAAAGTAAGCCTTTATTTTGGATTCATCTCCCAGCCTCACCTTCGAAGGTGCTTCCTACCTACCCTCAGCTAATTGCTCGTGCCTTTTGTTTAGGTAGAGAGCACGCCCTTAAATTATTTGGTAAAGAACCTGACACTGTAATAACTCCATACGATGCTTCCCAAATCCAATGGCTTATACAGACATGTGCTGAATGGGCAATCACTTGCACCACCTTTCAAGGCACCTTAGACAACCATTACCCTGCTGATAAATTAGTTCAATTTTTACATAAAACCCCTGTTGTTTTTCCCAAACAAACAAAAACGGTGCCTATTGCAGGAGCTATGCTAGTTTTTACAGATGGTTCTACCTCCGGCTTGGCAGCCTTTAACATCCAAGGCCAGGTCTCCCGTTTTCAAACAAATTTTACTTCTGCCCAACTTGTTGAGTTAACTGCTGTTGTTAAAGTTTTTGAAATTCTCCCTGACTCTCCTTTCAACCTATATACTGACAGTGCTTATATAGCATCTTCTGTACCATTATTAGAAACTGTGCCTTATATTCGCCCTTCCACAAACGCCGCCCCCCTTTTTTCTCGTCTCCAACTTCTCATCCTTGCCCGTGCTCACCCCTTCTTCATTGGACATGTGCGTGCCCACTCCGGCCTCCCAGGGCCGCTTTCTCAAGGCAACAATTTAGCAGACCAAGCCACACAGTTAGTAGCCACTGCTCTCACCCTTGACCCCTTAGCTGCTGCTCAGCAGGCCCATGCCCTGCATCATCTTAACGCTCACACCCTTCGCCTTAAATTTTCCATCACTCGTGAACAAGCTCGTCAAATTGTGCGCCAATGTAAAGGCTGCCTAACCCTGCTTCCTGAGCCACACGTTGGAATTAACCCCCGTGGAATAATTCCCGGAGAACTGTGGCAAATGGACGTCACCCATTACCCACCTTTTGGTAAACTAAAATATATCCATGTCTCTGTGGATACTTTCAGTGGCTTCATTTGCGCCTCCCTTCAGACAGGAGAAGCCACCAAACATGTTATCAATCACGTCCTGGCTTGTCTTTCTGTCACACCATGTCCTAAAATCTTTAAAACTGATAATGGTCCTGGATACACCAGTTCCAGCTTTAAACAATTTTGTGCCCAATTAAATATTAAACATATTACAGGAATTCCCTACAACCCTCAGGGACAAGGCATCGTAGAAAGAGCTCACCAGACCTTAAAAAATATGATTTCCAAACTCCAATCAAGCGGCGGCATCCTCTACCCCCTTTCTGGCAACTCCAAATCATTATTAAATCACGCATTATTTGTTTTAAACTTCCTCACCTACGATTCAACAGGCAAGTGCGCTGCAGACCGCCTCTGGCATCCCTCCACTGCCAACAACTATGCTCAAGTATTGTGGAAAGACCCTCTAACCAACAAATGGCAAGGCCCGCACCCAGTCCTTATCTGGGGGAAAGGACATGCATGTATCTATGATCCAGCTGCCCAAAATGCCAGGTGGTTACCAGAACGCCTAATCAAACCCTTCTCTCAACCCAGGGATGACCCCTGAGGAGCGCCCTTTTGTTGCAGGTCCTAACCAAATCCCAGAGGCCTAATCTAACAGCGAGACCACTCTACCGCTACGTGTCTTTAACGTTGGGACAGAGGTAACAGCCGCGTAGGCCCTTTACCTTCTCCCCGGTAAGTCTCCCATTATGCTCTTCTTTTTATCTACCTTTTCCTTCCTTCTATCCCTCTCAACACCCAGCCCCCATCGGCCTATGCAAGTAACATGGGAAGTACTGTCTCAGACTGGAGACATAGTTTGGAGCACTACTAAGGTAGCCCCCCCTTGGACCTGGTGGCCAAGCCTTACCCCAGACTTCTGTCAGCTAGCCGCTGGGCTTGATACTTGGGATATACCCCGTCTAACAGTAAACCAATCCAAACAAATTAAGCCCCCTGATTCTGACTACACCGACTCTAACAGTCAAGTAGCCTACGGCACCCCTGGCTGCGGCTACCCGCGGGCCCGTGACAGAATCCACTGGGCCGACCTCTATGCTTGTCCCAGAGACACAAAGAAAACTCAGGCAAGGAAGTGTGGGGCACTAGAGTCATATTACTGCAAAGAATGGGGCTGTGAAACTACTGGGACTGGTTACTGGATCCATGACCAAGGCCCCCTACTTATAAAAAGGAACAAAACATCGCCTAACTGCCACACCTCTGGGTGGTGTAACCCACTTAACCTCACCTTCACGTCCACTGGCAAACTAAGACGAGATTGGACAGCAGGGAAAACGTGGGGAGTCCGACTTTATGTCACGGGATATGACCCAGGAGTCATCCTCACAGTCAGACTCAAAATGCAGACTTTTCAAACCCTCCCAGTAGGCCCTAACTTAGAACTCCCAAGGCTAAAAGTCCCCAAACCCAAGGTCCCTAATCCAATTTTTCCAAAATCTACTCGCCTTTCTATCTCTCTCCCCACTAATTCAACCCTTCTAGACCCTTCCAACCCCCCCCAACTTACCCC